>CM059875.1:20476855-20522910 GCA_030490815.1 Acer saccharum
TCGAACTCGAATCACAAATGTGCAAACAATTACAACCTAATCCCGGAAGTAATCACAACCTACTAATCCCGGTATGAGTACCTAGTCCAATTTGCTTGCGATCTAAGCAACCTAATCCCGGTTACTACACACAAGACTTACATTCTCTTGAAGAGAATACAACCCTAAGTGAATATGTGAAAATATCCAAATGCAACATAGAGCAAGGGTAACCCTAATGCTTATCTAAGATGATTAATATGCAATTAGAACAATCCTAGATATCAAACTAAATGAATGTCAATAGTTAAGCTAATCAATATTAAGAACAAAACCCTAATATGCTAGCACAATACAACTTCTCAACACATACATCATACTAATCTCAATTTTGTATCCAAACATACAAAATAACAATCAAGTAATTAATTGAGATTGCTAGATAAATAAACACAAAAATATGTAAGATATTAGTGAAAGCTTACCAAGCAAAGTAGATGAAGATTCTATGCAAGATGACATCTAGATGATCTAAGATGATGCTAGATGATGATTGAGATCATGAAAGAGGTTTGGAGTAATTAAAAATGAGTTCTTTGTGTATTTTTCTTCTCTTGAAAAAATATCCTAAGTATGAGCATGAATAAGACTCTGTGATGACCTAAAATCAAGTTAGCATATATTAGAGGCCATAAGTGAAGTGAGGTCGTTTGAAAACTCGCCAGAGAAAAATGCAATGTGCGCTGGTGGACCAGCGCAAGGACCAGCGCACAAGCACATTTTGGCTGAGCGCTGGCGACGACAGGCGCTGCCACCAGTGCCAGTCCAGCGGCGCACACCTGGGCGATTGGCACTGGTGGCCTTGCACTGGTCCACACCAGTGCATGACCAGCGGCGCTCCACTGGGCGTTTGCGCCGGTGAGCGGCGCTGGTCGACCGGCGCTGGTGGACCAGCGCACAGCCTACATTTTTGTCCCCACAAGCAATCATGCAAGGGGAACAAAAGTAAACTAATATGCATCCTAAAAGCCTAAATGCTATGATGTTATAAACACAAGATGCAATCATAAAAACAAGCAAGAAGAGATGTAAATAAGCATTGATGCACAACAAAAAGAAACACAACATACAAGGATTAAACATATGCATGAGTTGTGAGTGTGTGCAACTATCTCTTCAAGACAAGTAAGCACTTAGAATATTACCTTTGGTGCTTGTCAATAATGAGGTCTTCAAAGGGTCTAATGCACTAACAACAACATCTAAACTACCCTTACAAAGAATCCCCACAAATGGTTTGATCACGAAATAAGCCAATTAAAACAACGGGAAACCTTACACCCAGATCCAAAAATTTGACAAACCCAGATCATCAATAATCATCAATCTTCATCAACAAACCCAGTCATTTATTATATTGTTATTGCTCATTTGGTTTGCTTAGCCTCAACATCTCTCCTGTTAAAATAACTAGAAGTAAACAATAGTCAATTTTTTGTCTTTTTTTTTCGACAGCTCAAACATAGCAAAGGGGACAAAGCTCAACAGAGTGAAGAAACAAGAAACAAAGGAACAAACCAAGGCAAATGCTAGAAACAGGAAGAAAAATGCAAACAAACAAGAAGCAAACAAACTAGACAAAATTTGACAAAAAAACCCAGATCATAATCTTTGACAAAACAATATAATAATTTTTTAAACCAAGATCATCAATAATCATCAATCATCAATCATCAATAAACCCATATCCAAAACCCTCTAGTTTCAATTTTTCTTCGAAAACCTAAATCCAAAACAATAGGAGAAAATACTACAATTTTTCTTCGAAAACAACTCTCTTGTTTTAGATTGAGATAAATCCCTTTTGAATGGGTATTTGATACACAACAATGTTTTTGGAATGCAATAACAGATTTCTATTTCAATTCGAAAATGAAAAGGTTTTTTTATAGATAAAACCCTCACATGAACTCAAATGACAAGTCTTCCTCTTATGATCTCTTCATCGCCTGATGCCACAGATTTGCCAAACTTTTACTAGATCGATCATAATAGACTCTAATCGAAATCCGGCAAAGTTTGTAGTTTGATGGCAAAACGTTGATCTCTATTTGCTTGTGATGTAGCACAGATAACAAAACTGCTGGACCAACAGTTAGAAAAATAATACAGTATTAAATTATAGATTGTGGTGTCTTATTAATGCTGGGTTCTTCTAGAGTCAAGGTTATGTTTTTAATTTTCCTTGGGAACTATCAAAGTCTTTATTATTCCTAGGGCAGTCCTAAGGTCAAGTTTGTATATTTAATCTCTCTTGAGTGCTGTATTCTATAATATCTGATCATTATAAAAAACTTTGAGAAACATTCTCTTCTTTTTCTGGTGGATTCCAGACTATCTTTCTTATTTAAGGTTATGCTTGTAATCTTGCTTGCTTGTGCTGCGTCAGCTTGATTTCTTCAAAGCTCTACCAAAGAGAGAGATGAATGGTGGGGTTCTACAAAAGAGAGGTGAATAGTGGGGTTGGTGGTGGAAAAGAGAGATGAATTAATTACGGTAGGTCCATGTAAAAATAGTCCTAGGACTAATAAAGACAAGGATGGAGGTGGTATTGTTATATGCCATGTTTATGGGACTATTTTACTTTTGGGACTAGTTATCCCATCTTCCAAAATTGCACCAAACATCGGATTGGGATTAAAATGGTCCAATCCTAGTCCAATCCAGTGTGCCAAACACAGCCCAAGAGAGATACATGAGAGGTGCGGCCACCTAGTAAAAGAAAACAAAAAAGTTTCTTCTTCCACCAAAGCTTGGCCGAAATATTCAAGGAGGCAAATGTGTTGTCTTCCGGTTCTCTCAAGCCTCCATTCAACTGCTCTCGCAATCCATGATGTACCCACACACACAGTTGCTTGATTGCAGGACATAGCTCGGAAGGCTTAGTGGTGAAGGATCGAAAAGAAAATGAAGGAGTGTTCTTCAAATGTATGAAAATAAATCTCTTCCTCAAATTCATGTATACAAAAAGTCCCAATAAGATGATAAAATTTTTGAAACCTATCGTTTTTAAATCTCTTGATTTATTTCCTTATTTTCCGTTGCGCGACTTACAATTAGTATTAGAGCCAATTTTTTGATATACAAAAATATGTTATATTTATTTTCAAAGTCTTTTCGGTATGTATGATATGTGTAGGCACAATCTAGGGTTGTATGATGTTTATATTTTTTTTATAAACATGGTTGTTGTTAATTGTATGGTACGATGAGTTTAGTTAAATTTGTTTCCGGGTTGTAATAATTAATTTTATTATTTTCTTTTTCGAATGTAATCGTTCTATGTAAATCAATATTTTGTAATATGATTATATAACATTGTACGAAAAAGATGATTCGAGAAGATGAAGAAGTCGAGCATGTGTAGGACACACAAACGAGCAGCTGCGCGCACGAAGCACGAGCATCGCTGCTGCATGCGCTTGGCACAAGGCATAGCAGTGCCGCATGTGTTTCTGGTGTAGCGCAGGCTGTTGTGCGCTTGGTGCAGCAAAGCTGCTGTGCGCATGGTTGTTACGCACATAGCGCACGCTTTGGCACAACCAGTTGCGCTGGTCTTGCGTGGAAGTTTGTAGCTGCACGCTACGTTGCTTGCGCGTAGGTAGGCTGGGCAGCACAAGGTTGTGCACATGATTTATGCAAGGCTGTTGTGCACATCCTCTTTGTGCGGATGACGGCTACGCCCGAAAGCGCAAGGTTGAGTGTTCGTCACGCTAGGGTTGCGTATTCGAAGCGTGAATGGGCCAATTTTTTTTAAACACTTTGGGCCTCCAATTAATGCTATTGTAACATTTGGGCCTTAGTTTTTGATTCATGAGATGGATCACCATAAAAAAAAAGGGAGTTAATCAAGTTGGACTTGGTTAAAAGCCCATTAGAAGCAAAATATGAACTTGAAGAAAAAGGAATTACAAGAAGACCAAGGAATGCCTTGGATTAAATTTTTTGTAATTTGATTATTTTTTAAAGTTAGATAGCTTATTGTACTCGGTCAACTCATGTATGTTTTATTTATGAGATGATTAAAGCATTGTCATTCATACTTATGCCATATATGTTAGAAGTGATGATCGAGCCATTACATACATAAGAATACACCCCTTATTTCCGATGCTTATGTTCAATTTTTGAGTTCAATTTTTGATTAAACTCATGTATTTTATGGCTCAATTTTGATTGTATAGGTATTTTTGGGATTCAAAGTTGATCGATGAAGAAACTCGGTGATTTTGGACTAAAGGTGATAAAAGGAGAGCTTTTAGGGGCAAAATGGTCATTTTATAAGAGAAGCAACATTCGACGATTCACATCGGCGGCCTGGCCGCAGATTCAAACCGTCGTTTGTCTCCAAAGATGTTAGGTGCAATTCGGCGGCCATAATGCAATCGCAGATCCAAACCGCCAATCCATTCCAACAATCCACAACTCGTTTGTCTCCAAAGATGTTATGGCTCAATTTTGATTGTATAGGTATTTTTGGGATTCAAAGTTGATCGATGAAGAAACTCGGTGATTTTGGACTAAAGGTGATAAAAGGAGAGCTTTTAGGGGCAAAATGGTCATTTTATAAGAGAAGCAACATTCGACGATTCACATCGGCGGCCTGGCCGCAGATTCAAACCGTCGTTTGTCTCCAAAGATGTTAGGTGCAATTCGGTGGCCATAATGCAACCGCAGATCCAAACCGCCAATCCATTCCAACAATCCACAACTTTATTCGGCGGTTCACATCGGCGGCCTGGCCACCGTTTGAAACCGTCGATTTAGCTCCACGTCAGCATACTGGGATTTTAACCCTATCTTTTGTGATCCCCATATAAATATCTCTCTTTTTCCATTCTCTAATCTAACCCCCACCAATCTTGAAACCCTAACCTCTCTCTAACCTCCCATTTACCCAAATCTCTACCATAATCACTCCCACCAACATCCATCCACATTTTGAAGAATTAATTGAAGAGAGAAGAGGAGATTCACCAAGATCAAGGGAATCTCAAGTGCATTAAAGATTAAGAGGACTCTTGAAGGCTTTCATGGGTTTTCTCTACATCCGTTCTCTCTTTTATTTTATTTCTACTATGTGTAGCTAAACCCTCATATTGGGGAATTGATGAGACAACTTATGTGATAATCCCATGTGTTTGAGCTAGTCATTTATTTTATAAACCCTCTCTTGGTATATTCTATTTTCATTGCTTTGAAGTTGCCATTTTACTTTACTGGTTAATATTGAGGTTCAGTTTAACTTGTTGTAAAGTGGTTCATATATGAAGGTTGTGGTTTAGAGTTTGAAGGGTTTTTAAACTCATTCTCCAACCTTTAGCATCTATGAATTTGAATATCTATGCTTTGAATGTTTTACACGGTATAAGACCTTGAAATTGTTCTTGAGAATCTTGTTTAGCATCTTGTTTGAAGGGTTTTTCTGGATGTATTTTGGGATTGACTGACCCTAAGGCAGCAACTCTCAAGTTAAGTTCAAGAGTTCTAAAATGATGGGTTACACTCACAAGGATTTAATTAAATAGTTAATTAAAATCCTGGCTAAAATAAACGATGATTAAATAATATAAGAATAACAAGTTATTCTGGAGTATCATTTAATTGAGAATGTCTCGATCCGACATACAAGTACTTGACCTACCCTAAGGTGGCACTTACTTGTGGCATGTTGGATTGTCGTGGCATAGTAACTTTTTTTAGGGATTTTTACTGTTCATTAAACATGTTTCATGCATCATGTTTAATTATATGCCGAATAATTTTATATATGATTTAAATGTATGAATGAATGAATAAGTTTTTATTTATGTGAAATTCCCTTAAGCAATATAGTGTAATATATACCTAGAGGGAGGGTGAATAGGTATAGGTCCAAATTCTTCCAATTTTCTTTATACAACAATGATGTGCACACTTGGTGTGTCTAACAAATAAATTGTTTTAATCAATACAAGTGGAATTCAATACACAAGTGATGCAATCAATACAAGATATGGAAGATAATGAAACAAAAAGTGAAATGTGGCACAAGTATTTTTACGTGGTAAAACCTCCTAAGAGGAAACATCCACGGATTGATATCACAACCACCGGTAAGCAATTCACTATGATGAAAATGAGATACACACTCAAGGCAATCACAACATAATAAACTCCCCAAGCTATCAACTCCTGGTCTACCCTTAGGCCAAGTGAGTCACCTCGCCTACTTCCTATCCAAGATATGTTCTACACCTCTAGGAAACAACTTCCTATCGAAAAGGCTCACGTCTCTAGGAAGATTCCTTTCTTAGCTATCCGGATCACAAAGATCCTAGTTAAGCTTCCGTAGCTCAACAATCCGGAGTATCACACTCCTAGCTAAGACTTCTTGCTTAGTTATTCGGATCCCCTTGATCCTAACTAAGACTTCTTGCTTGGTTATCCGGAATACTTTCCTAGCCAAGTCTTCTTGCTCTAAACAATGCTTCACTCACTTTGAAAGAGACTTCAACCTTTTGCAAGGTAAAATGATCTAAGTGATACAAATGATGCAAACACAATCAAATAGAACAAGTAGATCACTCAAGCTCTATGAACATGCCATTTGATAACTAGAATATGCTTTCAACAATCAATCACAAAACTATCTAGAAATCAAAGCGTGTGAATCAACAAGAACTAGATTAGAATATTCAATATCACACTCAAAAATCCTAATTCTTAGATCATGAAATTAAACCCAGAAATCAACATGAAGCTCATCATACAAATCATTTCTAGAATCAATTTCATGTGAATCAAGTTTAGCTAAAAGATATTAAAAAATGATCACAAAGCTAAAACTCAACAATTAATCAATCGAGCAAACCTAGAACATGAATTAACATCATCCTTAACACTTTTCATTTGTAATATAAGAAGATTAAACAAGATGATCACAAGAGAAAGTGAGAAGAAGATGATTCACCTACAAATGATGATCCACGAATTGAAATTGGTTTACTGCATAAAATCACGACATCATTTGACTCTAAAAATACTTAGGGTTTGTTCCTCTTTCGCGACCAACATTTTTGGCTTTTGAATCACTTGATTCGGAGTTCAAATGAGAGAGTTATGATCAAAACAAGAAATTAAAAACTTGAAGAAATTTTCTGCTCTCAATTTTTCAATTTTTTCTTCACACTAATTTGGAGGGAAGGAGGAGGATATTTAAAAGAGAGAGGGAAGAGGTTTCAGTGGCCAATCAGAAGATGCCACATCACCCACCTATGAGAGGCACGTGATCCTTATGGGGCAGAGGGGTGTGTGGGCCGTGAGCCTCACGCGCCCCTCACGGGCTCCTCCCAAAATGGCCTTTGGCTAATGCTTGCCTCCCTTGCGCTCCTCTCACGTTCTTCGGCCGTATTCGGGCTTCCAACTCCGAATTCGAATCTGTCTTCAGATTACGAACCGTGACTCCCTCACACACAAGGAAGACTATGAAACTTTGACAAAAGGTTATGAATTCGACTCGGTACACTATAACGAAGACAACAGAACATATGAGAACGTAAAGTAGCGTAGCTTCCTAGTTTGGACTCGAAACCTAATGAGTGAGTAACTGAAATGACCGAGACTCAATAAGAAACCATATGAGAACATGTTCAAGTCCAAAAATAATAAAACAAAAATAAATAAACACAAAGTAACACAAATATGCCATTTCTTGGAGATAGTCCTAGAACATGCAATTTCATAATGTTTATCAAATTAAATCTAATGCATGTGCATACTTCAACAAGTGTGTGAATGTGCTATGCCAATGGTGTACAACTATGCAGGGACACATATGAATGCCATGTGTGTGTGTGCCTTAACGCCTTGCAAGAGGAAGAAGTATCATGATACCTTAGCATCCAAGTAAGCGTTTTTCCTCTTAAAGACAATATTTACATGAGAAGTTGTTTTTCTCCTTTGAAGCTCCTTTTCACCAAGAACCACCTAAGCAACTGATCGGACCAAAATTGGTACGATTTTGGCCCTCACTTCCTTCTCTTTATGCTTGATTCTCGGGCATTATCCCGTGATTTAATGGTGTAAATTAAGTGTTTTCAGGTATTTACAGAGTTCAGAGGCATTGAGGTAATTTTGGAGAAATAGGGACAAAAGTGTAAATTGTGAAGAAGGTTTGGAGTTATCGTAAAATCAGAGGAGTTCAGGGGGGCTGTTCATAATTTTCCAGGTGAGTCAAATCATGCGCGCCACATCACAGATCCGGGGCATTTAAAAGGATAAGTGGGCCGCTAATTGCACCCCACAGCAACCCAGAACACAGGCCTAAGACGTGGCCCAAACTTGTATTGCCTAAGCCCAAATGCGCCCCAGCTACATTCTAAGCACACCCCAAAGAAGGTAAGGCAAGACACGCCTAAGTGCACCCTCTACCCTTGCTAAACACACCCCATCTTCTTCAACCTTCCTCATCCTTCCTCTCGTGCAAACACGCCATGGCGCCCAAACCCTATATCATGCCGCCGCCTCAACGACACCGGCAACCAAGCTATCTCCGATCGGTTTTCGGCCCAAATTAACGATGAACCGAACGACAACCTAGTCATTCGCTTTTCAGACCTCCAATCGGCCGGAATCTCCAAGTCCCCTTCACGCCTCCTTCCTCCTTCCTCCCTTTTGTCGCCCTCACGTCTAAACCACGATAAAATTGTCGCCACGGCGACAGGGAGTGGTTTTTAGCTCCAGTTGGGTCGCCCCAAAGTTGCCTTAATGTCGCCATTTATGCCAAAACTGCAACATCCCTCTTTGTTCAATTCTAATTGGTAGGGAAAATTACAATATGCACCTCTCTTATGGATTAAATGGTAATTTGCCATGCAAGAAGGTGTTTTGGTAATTAACCATCCGAGACCTAAATTGAAAATCCTATAAATTCATCACTATTTTCTCTTTTTGAACAACCCTTGGCCATTCTTGACAACCAAAAACCTCCTTTATACCATTCCTAATCCCTTCACTTCTCCTCTACCTAAACTAAACATCTAGATTACCTTCCCCAATCATTCCTTTCTTCCCATCTTCTCCACATATCTCCTTAGTCACTTCCCATTTGACTCCACCTATATAGACATATCCTCATCATCCACTCTTTGCACAAGGAGCATCAAAAGCAAGGAAATGATCAAGCTTACAAAATGAGGCCCAAAGGTGATTTCCTAATCTTTTACTTGCCTTCCCTTTGATTGTAATATGTGTAATTAAAACCCCTTTCTAGGGTTTTGATGTGAGAACATTTGGATTGGGTTTTGCTTAAGCTTTAATATATATTTAATCTCTATTTGTGTTGTATTCATTTTATAACTAGATTCTATGCATTATATAATTGACATGTATGCCCACTAGTTGATTATACTCTTGTTTAGGATAATTTGTTATATAATCTTGATTGGATTGACTACCTTGATAGATTGAGAACATAGTGACTAGGATAGATCGTCGGAGGGTATATCAACCGCGATTATCTAAACTGTTAATTGTAACAAACCGATCCCGCCCTGACCCCCTCTCCTTAATCGGTTAGGCATTACGGTGGGAAGTTGTTTAGGGTTCATAGTAATGGTCTAAACACATCCTAGAAATCAATTGGTTAACATTTGTGAGGTTGGCTCACTAAGGTAGCTAGAGAAGCACTTCCCGTAATCTACTTGTGATCCCATTAATTCCCTAGCAATTCCCTTAATTGTTTATCCCATATATCTCTTATCTAGATTTCTATCTATTTTATTATTTTTATTAGTTTTATTTTACATGTATGTTTGATGGCTTGACAAATCATACAACCATCCATTGCTTATGTTTTATTTTATTGTATATAGGAATTGTTAATTTATTCAATAATTACTCTAATTCCCTATGGAACGAATCCTACTTGCCACTTTACTAATTTTACATCTAAGTGGTGAAATCGGTTTTCAACATGAACACATTTTAAACATCATTTTGTTGAGTACCCAACTACGGCTCATCAGCAACTAACTATTACAAATAAAGAGAGTTTTGCAATGGAATCAAGCAACACAAATCTAGGACCTTACATTATGTTTATTTCAGTAATGTCTTCTGCTTTACTTCAAATACTTGCCAATGACAAATTAACCGGTGATAACTATACAAAATGGGAAAACAACATTAATGTAATCCTGGTCACCAAAGACCTAAAATTTGTGCTTAGGGAGGAATGTCCTCCATAGCCTGCAGCCAACGTAGCACAAACTATTCGTAAGGCCCACGAAAAATAGATTTCAGCTAATGAAAATGCCCACATTTATTTGCTAGCTAGCGTGCCCGAGGTGTTTTATTCAAAGCATGAAACAATGACTACAGCATATGAGATGATGGGGTCATTGCAGGCCATGTTTGGGCAACCTTCTGAGCAAAAGTGGCACGAAGCTGTTCGTTCCGCAATGACTGCTTGTATGAAGGAAGGATCATCAGTCCGGGAACATATCCTAGGTATGATGCCCCATTTCAATACTAATGAAGTAAATGGTGGGACCATAAATGAGGCTTGCCATGTGAGCATCATACTGACAACTCTTCCAAAGAGCTTTGATCAGTTCAAAAGCAACTATGAGATGAACAAGTTGAAGTTCAGTCTGACTCAGTTTCTTAATGAGCTCACAACTTTTGAGTCCATGTTTAAGGACAACAAAAGTAAGACCGGTGAGGTAAATGTTCCTGAACCATTTTCCTCTGTATTAAAGAAAAGGAAGAGGTCTGTTGGTAAGACAAGGGCTAAGCCCAAAAAGAAACAATGAATGTACACAAACGAAGTTAAATTGCTTAAAGCATACCTAGAGGGGGGGGGGGGTGAATAGGTTTTTACACCTTTTTTCAAACCCTTGAACAAACATCCGTTTGTCCCTCAAGGTAGCCTTACACACAACACAATAAGCCAAGGTAGACATACATAGACAATACAATGACACAATCATAAGAGAAATGTCTAAGTATATCAACAAGTCATGTGAGGTAAAATATCAAATAAACATAACAACAAAATAAGCTTGTATTTCATAAGATGTTCAATGTGTTACAAGAGTGAGCAAATGTCACTAAACAAATATTACAATATACAAAAGAATCAAAGATACAAATTGATCTATAGAATGAATACACTAATCACACTATACAAAGACTTGGTTCACAATACATCACAAGTGAATATTATGAATCAAGACAATAAAATAACAATTAAAATATAAGAGAAGAGATAGAAAGAATTAACACAAGGGATTTTTTAACGTGGTAAAACCTCCAAGGAGGAAACATCCACGGGTTGAACTACAACCATTGGGTACTATATTATTGGAAAGTAAACATAGAACATTCACAAAGTGACCAATCTTTAGCTCACCCAACCTAGTGAAGTCTAAGCCTACCCAACCCTATTGGAAAGTATGAAATCCCTCAATGATGCGGAACCACCATATATTGGACAACACACTCAACCAACATCGATGGAAGATTAGAAATTCCTCAAGAGTGCATACACATCCCGTGTACCCCGCTCTATCGGAGTCTATGTCTAACCATACGCCTAGGCCTACCAATATGTTAGCCAACTCCCTATCCAAGGCACTCTTGCCTCTAGGGAGCCTCCCATGCATGACTATCCGAGTCCTCCCGACTCTAGCCATGACTCCTTGCTTACCTATCCGAGTCATCCCGACTCTAGGCAAGTCTTCTTGCTTGGCTATCCGAGTCATCCCGACTCTAACCAAGACTTCATGCCTTTTACAAGGACTTCCTAGTGTGATCATGTGCATGCAAATGATGCAAACATTCATTTCAACATAGAACATGTGATCAATACATTCTATGGCACAAATAGACCTAAACATGTGAAAACACAATTAATCAAGTCTAGATGCAAAAATACATGAATAGAAACCTAAGCATGTGAAACACCTAACACATACACTCAAAGTCTCATTCACACACATAACACTTGAATCACAAAATGTTCATTAAGTCCTAATTCAAGATGCTATCAATATACAATCAAAGGCTAGATATATGAGATTAAAATCAATCAATATACTAGACAAAAATATAGAGCAAGGTTTTGAGATTTACATCAATCAAAACCTATATTCTTTAAATCACAAACAAATACACAAATCCTTGATTTCTTCAATCAAAGGACCAAATCAAATCTCAAAGTCATTTTAACACAAAATTAATTCAATTAAGTATCAAACAACCTAAGATGCCATTCTAATCACAATACAACTCACAAACAAATGTAAAACCTAGAATCATAAAATCTAGTCAACATAAGTCCACAAATTGAGTTTCAATTGGAATGATAATCAAGCTACCTTTTCAAATAGCTTTCATAAAACAATAACATAGATATAGAAGAAGAAACCCCAAGCATTTGGAAGGTCAAATAACAAGAAATCCCTAAGATGAGACCATTACCTCGGATTTTGAAGCTGGTTCGGAATTCAGTGATCAACCACTGGAAATCACGATCAAACAGCTACCAAACCACTTGGAGATGTTAGAGGACTCAAATACGAACACTCTCCAACTTGAATCACTCAAATCCGACTCCGGATGAGGAAGATATGGTGTTTTGAAGTTTGGAAAAATTGGAGAAAATGCCTTACGGGAAAACCAGAATTTTTCTTCTTGGAAATTCAAAATGAGAGAGAGAGGGAAGAAATAGGAGGAGAGAGAAGAAGTTTTTTGGCCAATCACGTGGTGCCACATCACCCCCAAGCCGTGGGGGGCGCGTGGCCCACACGGGAGCAGAGGGTGCTCCAGGCCGTAGGGCCCACGGCCTCAACCACGGCCAGCCCATGTGGCCCACGGCCTGGGCTGTCCTCTCCCGCGCTCCCTCGGTTCGTCGGCCCGTATGTCGGGCGTCCGAACTCCGAATTCGAATTCGAATCCATTTTTGGATTACGAACCGTGACTCTCTCACGCACGAAAATGACTATACAACTTTGAAAAACGGTTGAGAAATCATCTCGGAAATCATCGATGAAGTCAACACAACGTAAGAGAACGTAAAGTGGCATAGTCAACACGTTTGGACTCGAAACCTTATGAATGAGTAACCGAAACGACCGGAACTCAATAAGGCATTGAATAAGAACATGTTCAAGTCCTAAACACAAAATACGGAAACATACAAACACAAATACACACACATATGCTAGTTTCCGGACATAGTCCTAGAAAATGCAAAACACAAAGTTTATTAACTAAATGTGAATGCATGAGCATATTTTGCCAAGTGTGTGAAAGTGAAATGTAAATGAAATAAAATCATGAAGGGACACACAAGAATGATATGTGTGAGTGTGTGCCTAGCCTTGTAAGAGATAAGAGGTCTTTGTATACCTTTGTAGACCGATAATGTCCGAAACTCTTAAAAGCCGGCAACTTGAACGAATAATGGTTGAGACGTCCTTCGTCTTCGAAATCCTTCATTTACTAACCACTAAACATTACAAGTAAAACACGTTTTGATATGGAATTAATGCCAACACTAATTATCAACCTAACAATCTCCCCCTTTGGCAAATTCCATGACAAAACCCCTAAACAAACACTAAAACAATTACAAAGAAAATTTGGTCACAATGAGTACAATGAGTTACACATATAGACACAAATTATAAATCAAGTCTTGAACTTCATCTTGGTCTTCTCTTGATATCACCTAAAAAAGAACTTGAAAGCACAAGAATATCCAAGAGACAACAAGTATGGCAATATCCAAGTATCCAATCATAGGCAAGAAAATAATAACATATAAGTTCAAATGGATCAAGTATGCTCCCCCTTAATACATACTATCCATCAATATATTCTAAGCCAAGATTCAACAAAAATATTACATGCCATATAGTTCAAGCTAGATACCAAATATACAAAAATATAAAACAACTAACATAAGGCTAAGTAAGCTAGATATCTCCCATGTGTTTCTCATATTTCTCCCCCTTTTTGACATGATATGAAGCCAAAGGGAAAGAGTAAGAAATTATACCTCATGAAGCTCTCTAGCCACTTGTGCCACCAAGGAAAGAAGAACGGTGTGCGGATCTCACATATTGCCTTGTTGGAGTTGATTTTCCTTCCAACTCTTTGATCCTCTCATCTTGAGCAACAAGCTTTGCACTAAGGTCTTCAATCTTCCTTTGTGACGCCTCAATCAACCTATGAGATTCTTCAACCTCTTTCCTCAATTTTAAAGCCCAACTAGGAAGAGCGGGTGAGTTAGGGACATGGTTAGAATCAAGAGAATCACCAAAAAGCCTAAGTACATCATTAGACTTTCCCTTGTCCTTGTATGACATGGTTGCCATACGTTTCTCACTCAACTTCTCTAAGGGAGGAAGCATAACATCACCATCAAGATTCCTCACACCTTTAGCTAAGCACAATTGAGTTATAAACCCCGGAAAAGCCAATTTCTTGTCCAAACGACTAGTACAAGCCGCACTTTGAATTTGCTCCACAAGCAATTCACCAAGGTTTATAGGTTGGTTAGTAACCAAGGCATACACAATCTTAATCTTGTCTCTATTAAGCTCCGAAGCATTAGTAGAAACAATAAGATTGGAGCATACAAATAAATGCCAAAATGCACTAATTTTTGTTAGCTCACCTTGCCTAATAAAAGCACGTTTCCCCCACACAAAATCATCATCATCACAAAGAGTCTTACCCATTAAATCAAGGTTTTCCAAGACATCAACATCAAGGAAATCCGATTCAATGTCATCGGACAAGTTAAGAAATTCATTAACCTTCCTAGGGCAAACTCTAAAGACAACTTTCCTTATGCTAAGAGTAGCACTAGTCACAGTAGAACCGGATTTGTAAGCATTATAAAATTCTCTAACAATGGTCTCATTAGATACTCCTAACATGTTGACCCATGAAATCCAATTCCTACTCTTAAGCACATCATAGACATATGATCCAATACAAGAGTCCAAGTCAATACCCCTTTCTTGAATTATCTTTTTACACCCAAAAATTCCCAATTCATCAACTTTGTTACCTTTGGAAATTTTGGAAGACATGGTAGGTTTGGACTTGGCAATGGGAGATGAAGAAGTGTTTCCACCAACCTTCTTTGCTTTACCCATGATCTTGCAACACAAAACAAACTAAAAACAAAGTGAGAGGAAACAAAGAAACAAATAAGAAACCAATAAACATATACAAAGGCAAAACACTATATTTAATAAATCACCATGCAAGTAAGAATTTATCATAGCATCTTCATGATTTATCAAAAATAAGAATAATGCCAACAATTAACAACCTTGAAGAACATGTGAACATGTCATAAAAGAGAACAAGAATTTAGCATATTATGCTCCCCCTTGACAAGTGCCTCATCTAAAATCAAGATAGACAAATGTTCACAAAAATCACCACACAATCACATCACAAGCAATTTTTATTAGATTTGCAAATAAGCTTCACATATCTAAGAGAGTTACATCAAGATTTTCAATCACTCTCATATGTCATCAAAAATTGCTAAAGTATCACAAATACTAATTAAGCAAAAGTGAGTGTGTGAAGATTTTGCTTCAAGTATATGAAAAGAAGTAGTTTGATAATCAAGCATGCATACAATTTCAACATCTATTCATCTTAGGCCTTTCCATAAAAAGGTCAAACCGGTTATCATCCGAAATTTTGCTTATAAAGAGAATAGATTTCAACATGTGAGCGTGTGTGTGCATGTGGCTCGTCAACCCATTTCTATTTGTCAACCCGAGCTCATTTGATTATTCAACTATACTCCAAAAGCCTTTTATTTATTTTTTTATTTTTTTTTTTATTAAGGCTTGAATCAAAGAATTTTTTTTTTATGATTCAATTCAACACTTCTTTGATTTTTCTAACATAAACATATACACCTCATGGCGGCTTTCACTCATCACAATGACGTAGCCCTTTCCAACATTGGGTGGCTTCACAACCAAGGTGTGTAGCCCTTTCCATGAGGGTGCTCGTTGAGTTCTATGTTGCCGAAGCAAATGGATACCAACCATTGGTCATTTTTAAATGTACTAGTCCTTAGGACTTCAAGGTGTATCCAAAGCGAACATCAATCAAGCTCAACATACTTAACAAAACATACAAGAGAAGCAAAGTGCATTTTTGAAACCAATTTCAAGGCTTAAAAGCACATGATCTAAAAGCAAGTAAAGAGACTTACTTAAGATCTCTACTTCTCAAGAGAGTAGCTATCAAAGAATATGAAGCTCACATTATTCAAATATTAGCCACTCAACAATCATACAAATAACAACACACTTCATGAAATAAGATCAATGTGAACACTTATCACCAAAAGATCTTAAACTAGCAAATGTCAAAGAGTACCATATAAACACTATATTAGTTCTCAATTATGACATGCTTCATGAATGTGATACAAACAATGAGTTGATAGATGAAAAATCAAGTAAGCAAGCAATATGATATAGAGATACCTTCGCAAGCTATTTTCACCAAATACAAAGCCTTCACCCTTTTTATGAGTCCTCTTGGCTTGTGAGTCCTCATGACTACAAGTTATAGGTGTGTCGATTCCAAGAGACTAAAGGCAATGTAATCCAACTCAAACAAACAAAAAAATGACTTTCTCTAAAAGCCATAACAATAATGTTATCATATAGATTCCAAAAAAAAACTTCTCAAAAGTTAATCAACAAATTTTGACTATCAAAACAAACAAAGTGAGATAGCTAAGTTCATGTCAAGTTGTAAAGATACAAAGCAAAAAGCTAAGCTTCTTATCAACGACACTAATCTTAAAGCTAACTCACATGTGCAACTTACACTAATGGTAAGAGCACTCACCCTTGACAAATTTTGTCTTGGGTGGACATACACGAACATCATCAAGATTCTCTTTGACCACAATGTTGAACCTAGAGTAAAGTTCTTCCACAACTTGATTCACAATAATATCATTAATACTCTTCTTCTCAACATTGTTAGCAACACATGCATGGTCAAACTTTGTAGGATATGCATTCTTCACCTTCCGGATATTCTTAGCATGCTTTGACAAATTATCATGCTTTCCATATTCAAAAGCTTTAGCATGCATAGAATTAGGTCCAATCGCTCTATTCCTAGATGCATTTTCTAAGTTGCAATATTCAATGAATTTATAGCACTTGGGCTTGATATGGCCTAAGGTATTGCAAAAATGACATATGGGAACAAAAGGAGAGATTTTACCTTCCGGTGGTGGTGGAGGACAAATGGGAGTTTCAAGGGGTACCTTATTCTTCAATTTGTTCTTCTTCTTGGAACGTCTCTTCTTAGGAGCTTTCTCTTCAATGATAGCTTCACTAGTAGGAAGTGATGCTTCTATGAGCTTCTCTTCAACCACCGCTACACTTGAGCTCTCTAAGTTCATAGTTGAGATGATCCTATCCTTTTCAAGCAAAATACCCTCAACTTCGCAAAGCTTCTTTTCAATAGCATTCTTTTCACGCAAGAGCCTACGAGTTGTAGCAACAAACTCATCCACTTGAATCTTGATCAAGTCCTCCTTCTCATCAATCTCACTCAAGGCTAATTTCAACTTCTCCTCAAGAAACTTCACCTTAGCCAAAAGATCAATGTAGGATGGATTATTATTTGAACACTCTTGATGACTTTGATCAATCTCCTTATCCAATGAATCTTGATTAACATCCTCTAGAGTAGAGTGAGAAGCCATGAATGCAACAAAGTTGCTCACTAGCTCTTCTTCACTAGAAGACTCATCACTTGAGCTCTCCTCATCACTAGAGGCATCATCTTCACTCCATGTAGCCGCCATAGCCTTTCCCTTCTTGTCCCTCTTAGAATCACCACTAGGACAATCCGAAGCATAATGTCCAAACTTCTTGCACTTGAAGCATTGAACCTTCCTATTGCTCTTAGCATGGCCACTCCTCTCATGAGGTGGAGTAAAGGACTTCTTGACTTCCTTGTCCCTTGAGTACTTGCCACTTGACTTGGCACCTTTCCTCATGAACTTCCTAAACTTCCTAACCAATAACGCCATCTCCTCATCATCATCGCTACTACTAGCTTCCTTGACAACCTTGAGAGCTAAACCCTTGTTCTTAGCCTTTGGTTTCATGCACGCCTCAAAGGTTTGAAGAGATCCTAGCAACTCATCTATGCTCATGACGTCAACGTCCTTGCTCTCTTCAATGGCGGTAACCTTGGCTTTGAACCTCTTTGGAAGTGATCTAAGAATCTTCCAATTTAGCCTCTCACCGGAGATAGGAGTACCAAGAGCTTGGCATTGGTTGGCGATGTCTAGAAGCTTATCTTGGAAGTCAATAAACTTGTCTTCCTCACCCATTTGCAAAACCTCAAATTGGGAAGTGAGCAATTGAAGACGAGACTTCTTCACCGCTTTAGTCCCCTCATTGGTGACTTGGAGAGCCTCCCATGCCTCCTTAGCGGTTTCTAGGTTTTGAATGTAGGAGAATTGCCTACTATCAACACCTCCAAAAATAGCATTCACCGCCCGATGATGCCATTTTGCTAACTCAAACTCATTAGTAGACCACTCACTCCTAGGCTTGGAAACGGTCACTCCATCCACAATCTTGTTAGGAGCAAGGTAACCTTCTTCAACGGTCATCCAAGCTCTCTCATCAATAGATCGGATGTAGGCCTTCATCCTCAATTTCCAAAACCCGTAGTTGTGACCCTTGAGAAGAGGAGGCCTAGAATTCGAAGCCCCTTCGGTCATCACATCATCTTGGAAAACCATTCTAGCAAATACCTAAGCAATCCACTCGTAAGTGTAACCCGGATCTCGTCGAGTGCCGTCCGACGACCCGCTCTGATACCAATTGAATGTACACAAACGAAGTTAAATTGCTTAAAGCATACCTAGAGGGGGGGGGGTGAATAGGTTTTTACACCTTTTTTCAAACCCTTGAACAAACATCCGTTTGTCCCTCAAGGTAGCCTTACACACAACACAATAAGCCAAGGTAGACATACATAGACAATACAATGACACAATCATAAGAGAAATGTCTAAGTATATCAACAAGTCATGTGAGGTAAAATATCAAATAAACATAACAACAAAATAAGCTTGTATTTCATAAGATGTTCAATGTGTTACAAGAGTGAGCAAAATGTCACTAAACAAATATTACAATATACAAAAGAATCAAAGATACAAATTGATCTATAGAATGAATACACTAATCACACTATACAAAGACTTGGTTCACAATACATCACAAGTGAATATTATGAATCAAGACAATAAAATATACAATTAAAATATAAGAGAAGAGATAGAAAGAATTAACACAAGGGATTTTTTAACGTGGTAAAACCTCCAAGGAGGAAACATCCACGGGTTGAACTACAACCATTGGGTACTATATTATTAGAAAGTAAACATAGAACATTCACAAAGTGACCAATCTTTAGCTCACCCAACCTAGTGAAGTCTAAGCCTACCCAACCCTATTGGAAAGTATGAAATCCCTCAATGATGCGGAACCACCATATATTGGACAACACACTCAACCAACATCGATGGAAGATTAGAAATTCCTCAAGAGTGCATACACATCCCGTGTACCCCGCTCTATCGGAGTCTATGTCTAACCATACGCCTAGGCCTACCAATATGTTAGCCAACTCCCTATCCAAGGCACTCTTGCCTCTAGGGAGCCTCCCATGCATGACTATCCGAGTCCTCCCGACTCTAGCCATGACTCCTTGCTTACCTATCCGAGTCATCCCGACTCTAGGCAAGTCTTCTTGCTTGGCTATCCGAGTCATCCCGACTCTAACCAAGACTTCATGCCTTTTACAAGGACTTCCTAGTGTGATCATGTGAATGCAAATGATGCAAACATTCATTTCAACATAGAACATTTGATCAATACATTCTATGGCACAAATAGACCTAAACATGTGAAAACACAATTAATCAAGTCTAGATGCAAAAATACATGAATAGAAACCTAAGCATGTGAAACACCTAACACATACACTCAAAGTCTCATTCACACACATAACACTTGAATCACAAAATGTTCATTAAGTCCTAATTCAAGATGCTATCAATATACAATCAAAGGCTAGATATATGAGATTAAAATCAATCAATATACTAGACAAAAATATAGAGCAAGGTTTTGAGATTTACATCAATCAAAACCTATATTCTCTAAATCACAAACAAATACACAAATCCTTGATTTCTTCAATCAAAGGACCAAATCAAATCTCAAAGTCATTTTAACACAAAATTAATTCAATTAAGTATCAAACAACCTAAGATGCCATTCTAATCACAATACAACTCACAAACAAATGTAAAACCTAGAATCATAAAATCTAGTCAACATAAGTCCACAAATTGAGTTTCAATTGGAATGATAATCAAGCTACCTTTTCAAATAGCTTTCATAAAACAATAACATAGATATAGAAGAAGAAACCCCAAGCATTTGGAAGGTCAAATAACAAGAAATCCCTATGATGAGACCATTACCTCGGATTTTGAAGCTGGTTCGGAATTCAGTGATCAACCACTGGAAATCATGATCAAACAGCTACCAAACCACTTGGAGATGTTAGAGGACTCAAATACGAACACTCTCCAACTTGAATCACTCAAATCCGACTCCGGATGAGGAAGATATGGTGTTTTGAAGTTTGGAAAAATTGGAGAAAATGCCTTACGGGAAAACCAGAATTTTTCTTCTTGGAAATTCAAAATGAGAGAGAGAGAGGGAAGAAATAGGAGGAGAGAGAAGAAGTTTTTTGGCCAATCACGTGGTGCCACATCACCCCCAGGCCGTGGGGGGCGCGTGGCCCACACGGGAGCAGAGGGTGCTCCAGGCCGTGGGGCCCACGGCCTCAACCACGGCCAGCCCATGTGGCCCACGGCCTGGGCTGTCCTCTCCCGCGCTCCCTCGGTTCGTCGGCCCGTATCTCGGGTGTCCGAACTCCGAATTCGAATTCGAATCCATTTTCGGATTACGAACCGTGACTCTCTCACGCACGAAAACGACTATACAACTTTGAAAAACGGTTGAGAAATCATCTCGGAAATCATCGATGAAGTCAACACAACGTAAGAGAACGTAAAGTGGCATAGTCAACACGTTTGGACTCGAAACCTTATGAATGAGTAACCGAAACGACCGGAACTCAATAAGGCATTGAATAAGAACATGTTCAAGTCCTAAACACAAAATACGGAAACATACAAACACAAATACACACACATATGCTAGTTTCCGGACATAGTCCTAGAAAATGCAAAACACAAAGTTTATTAACTAAATGTGAATGCATGAGCATATTTTGCCAAGTGTGTGAAAGTGAAATGTAAATGAAATAAAATCATGAAGGGACACACAAGAATGATATGTGTGAGTGTGTGCCTAGCCTTGTAAGAGATAAGAGGTCTTTGTATACCTTTATAGACCGATAATGTCCGAAACTCTTAAAAGCCGGCAACTTGAACGAATAATGGTTGAGACGTCCTTCGTCTTCGAAATCCTTCATTTACTAACCACTAAACATTACAAGTAAAACACGTTTTGATATGGAATTAATGCCAACACTAATTATCAACCTAACAAACAAGTTCAAAATAAAAAGAAGAGCACCACGACTGACAAAGCAAAAAAAGGAAGTGTTTCCATTGCGATAAGGTTGGTCATTGGAAGAGGAACTATCCACAGTACCTCGATGAGCTCTCTAAGAAGAAGAAAGTGAAAGGTAAATTTGATTTACTTGTCATTGAATCATGTTTAGTGGAAGATGAGTCTTCACATTTGATAGTAGATTCAGGGGCAACTAACCATGTTTGTTCTTCTTTACAGTTGACTGATTACTAGACAAAGCTAGAGGAGGGGGCCTTCTCAATGTGCGTTGGAAAAAGGGATGTCGTTTCAGCAAGAGAAATGAGAGCAGTTAGACTAGCTTATAATAATTGTTTTCTTTTATCAGACAATGTTTATTACATTCCTAGATTTACCCGAAATTTGATTTATGTATCAAATTATTAGAACAATTGTATTAAGTTTCTTTTAGAAATAAATCAGTTATTATTTCTAGAAACAGATTGGATATTTGTTCAGGTCTAATTGAAAACAATTTGTATGTTTTTAGACTATTATTTCATACATCACTGTTTAATACTAAATTGTTTAAAGTTGAAAAACCTAAAACAAAATGACAAAAGATTTCTCCAAATAATGAAACGTATCTATAACATCTAAGACTTGGCCATATCAACCTAGACAGGATAGATAGACTAGTAAAAGGCAGATCTTTAAGTCTGAAAACTAATTAATGCACGGTGTGTATAAAACTATCTAGAGGGGGGGTGAATAGATTTTACGCTTTTTACCCAATTTTTCGTGTTAGTCAAAATTACGAAATTACCCTCAAGATAAAATAAACAAGCAAGTGTAATATGGTGCGGAAATTAAATTGACACTTGATTTTTACGTGGAAACCCTCACGGGAAAAACCACGGGCTATGTAAGTAAGCCACACTCGAACCTCGAATCCACTAAATGTGCAAACGATTACAACCTAATCCCGGTAGTAATCACACACCTACCTAATCCCGGTATGAGTGAACCTAGTCCAATTTTGCTTGCGATCTAAGCAACCTAATCCCGATTGCTACACACAAGACTTAGCTTCTCTTGAAGAGAATACAACCCTAAGTGAATATGTGAAAATATCCAAAATGCAACATAGAGCAAGGGAAACCCTATATGCTTATCTAAGATGATTAATATGCAATTAAGAACAATCCTAGATATCAAAACTAAATGACATGTCAATTAGTTTAGCTAATCAATATCAAGCACAAAAACCTAATATGCTAGCACAATACAACTTCTCAAACATACATCATACTAATCTCAATCTTGTATTCAACAAATATAAAATCACATACAAGTAATTAAATTGAGATTGCTAGATAAGAGAAACACAAAATATGTAAGATATTAGTGAAAAGCTTACCAAGCAAAGTATGATGAAGAATCCATGCAAGATGTCATCTAGATGATCTAAGATGATGCTAGATGATGATTGATGATCATGGAACAAGTGTTTGAGTAATAAAAATGAGTTCTTTGGAATTTTTCTTCTCTTTGAAAAATCTCCTAAGTATGGAATCTGAATATGAACTCTTGTAATTGACCTAAAGTCAAAGTGGCATATATATAGGGGGCCAAAACAAAGTGTGGTCGTTTTGATAAGTTTGCCCACTATTTGCCATGGGCGCTGTACGTAGGGCGCCCTTGTACAGCGCCTGTACAGCGCCCTTGCTCTGTTTTCACGAGGAAACAGAGTGGCGCTGTACGTACAGCGCTTTGTACAGCGCCACGTACAGCGCCCCAACAGCGACCCAACAGCGACCGATTAAATCGATCAGGTCTGAACAGCGCTCAATGGGCGCTGTTCGTACAGCGCTTCTGTACAGCGCTTTTGGGGGCGCCCAGTGCAAAAATGCAATCCTAAGTCTAAGCATGACAAGGCAATTGGATATGCAAGATGCAATCAAACTAACATGCAAGAAGAGATGTTAATGAGCATTAAGGCACACATAAAAGACACACAACATATAAGGATTAAACATATGCATGAGTTGTGAGTGTGTGCATCTATCTCTTCAAGACAAGTAAGCACTTAGAATATTACCTTTGGTGCTTGTCAATAGTGAGGTCTTCAAAAGGGCCTAAGCAATAACACAACATCTAAGCTACCCTTACAAAGCATCCCCACATGTGGTTTGATCACGAAATAAGCCAATTAAACACAACGGGAATCCTAACAATCTCCCCCTTTGGCTATTTCGTGACAAAACCACCACTCACATTGATTCCTCACATAGAATTAGAAACTACGGGACTACAATGATTATCTACATTACAAAGAGATAAGAAAGTAAAAACTTCAAGTCTTCAATCTCTTGTAGAACAATCAAGCCCTGAAAATAAAGTTTCTAGCATTTCCAATACAAGTAAAGTGTGAGATTAATCATGTGAGAACAATACCAAGCATTTGCATTTTTAGAATTTAGGCACAACATTAGCAAATGTATGCAATGAATGATAAATGCAATGCTCCCCCTCAAAGGGTTACTCCCCCTCAATGTATGTTCTCCCCAAAATGCACAAAAGCTTCTATATTTTGCAACTCCCCTTACCATTTCCTACTCCCCCTTTTTGTCATGATATAGGCAAAGGAGTAGTCCCCAACCGGGTCACTCAAAGCAACGAGAGATAGAAGCATGCAAGATATGCATATACATATAAGTCACTTTATGCACTTCAATTAATTTGAGAGAAACAAGGAGATTTATTTGAGAAAATGTGTGAATCCAACATGCTTTGCATACAAGACATATAGCATTCAAGTCCAAAATACAATGGTATTTGGCAAAGCAAATGACAAAGGTTTCTAATTTGAATTCAAACCAATTTCACCAATGTCATGGGAAAAGCAAGGATATAGAGATTATTGATTTCAATTTTAAGAGCAACTATATCCAACTTTATAAGCGAAACATGGCATGAGCGACTTTGCACCCTATTTGATTTTTCCGGATAAGATATCCGTATGATAGTAACCATGTTCAACTAATAAAGAAAGAGAGACATTTGGAATGTAAATTCCTTTGAACGGATACAAGATCCTTTATTCATTTAGAGTCTCATAAGCTTTCACACAAGTTTTGCATTTTTAAGAATATGCAATCATCAATTCATGCTTTTCATGTGAGCATGTTGTATGAATTTCATGCTTTTTCATTTAGCATTAGCATGTTATTAAAGAATCATCATGTCATGGAGATAACTATAGGTCATTCACATCATACTTCCTATGTAAATCTCCTAGTCCAAAAATGCATGTTTGAACATAAATATGACATGGATTGTAGACAAGCAAGGTTCACACTTATAGAATTTGAAAGCATATATACATATGTACAACCAAGCTTACTCAAGCAATCAAAAGAAGAGGCATAAGTTATTTCAAATTTTTTGCAAGTTACATGAATGCAAAATAGCTCTCTTTGCTTGAGTTCCCCATATGGGGTCAATCATAGAACATCACTCCACAAGACATATCCCAATAGATCTACTAAGAGTTTTAAATCGAGTAGCATCTAAGGGTTTAGTAAATAAGTCCGCAAGTTGATCATTAGTACCTACATGTTCAAGTACTATGCATTTATTTTCAACAAGCTCTCTAATGAAGTGATGGCGGATGTCAATATGCTTAGTTCTAGAATGTTGAACCGGATTCTTGGAAATATTAATAGCACTCATGTTATCACAAAAGAGAGTGAGAGTACCTTGGTTGAATCCGTAGTCTACAAGCATTTGTTTCATCCATAGGAGTTGTGTGCATCCACTCCCCGCGGCTATGTACTCGGCCTCGGCCGTGGACAAGGAAATCGAGTTTTGCTTCTTGCAAAACCAAGACACCAAGTTGTTGCCTAGAAAGAAGCAACCGCCCGATGTGCTCTTCCTATCATCACAATTTCCTGCCCAATCCGCATCACTAAAGCCAACTAGACTAGCATTAGTGTCAAATGAGTACCAAATCCCATAGTTGGATGTCCCATTCACATAGCGAATGATCCTCTTCACGGAAGAGAGGTGGGACTCCTTAGGATCCGCTTGGTACCTAGCACACACACCCACACTAAAAGATATATCGGGCCTACTTGCGGTCAAATAAAGCAAGCTACCTATCATGCCACGATATAGAGTTTGTTCCACACTTTTACCACTAGCATCCTTGCTTAGCTTCAAAGTGGTACTCATGGGTGTATCACAATGTTTGGCTTTCTCTAAACCAAACTTCTTCACTAGGTTCTTAGCATATTTGGCTTGGGTTATAAAATCCCATCATGCATTTGCCTAATTTGCAAACCTAGGAAGTAACTTAGCTCACCAACAAGACTCATCTCAAATTCAAGAGACATGACATCAACAAATTGTTGAACTTTGGTGTTGTTGGTGGAGCCAAACACTATGTCATCAACATATATTTGAGCTATGAAAAGCTCATCATTGTCTCTCTTGATGAATAGTGTCTTGTCAACACTACCTCTTGTGTAGTTATTGTCAACAAGAAATTGAGTGAGGCGCTCATACCAAGCCCTCGGTGCTTGTTTCAACCCATAAAGTGCCTTCTTGAGGCGATAGACATGATTGGGGTGGTGTGCATCCACAAACCCCTTAGGTTGTTCAACAAACACTTCCTCTTGCAAGAAGCCATTGAGGAAGGCACTCTTGACGTCCATTTGGTGCAATTTGAACTTGTGCACACAAGAGATGGACAAGAGAAGCCTAATGGACTCTAAGCGGGCAACGGGAGCAAAAGTCTCCTCAAAGTCGATACCCTCAATTTGAGAGTACCCTTGTGCTACAAGTCTAGCCTTGTTCCGCACTATGTTGCCATCCTCATCGGATTTGTTCCTAAATATCCATTTGGTGCCTATGACATTAGTGGTCTTAGGCCTAGGAACTAGAGTCCAAACCTCATTCCTTTCGAATTGGTTTAGCTCTTCTTGCATGGCAAGAACCCAAAATTCATCATTTAAGGCTTCTTCAACCTTTTTGGGTTCTATTTGAGAGGTGTAGCATGTCAAGCTAATTAGATTAGCTATTTGACGCCTAGTTCTAACACCCTCATTAACATCTCCAATAACATCCTCTTTGTTATGGAGTCTTCTAACCCATGGAGCGGGTTCATTAGAGTCCAAGTTAGGAACTCTAGTACTAGGTTGTGTGACTTCATTAGATGTCCCAACATTGGGAGTCACCACAACCCTCTCCAAAGGAGAGTCATCCTCTAAAACATCCTCCTCCTCATCATTTTTGGACTTGAGCCTTGTATCATCAATGACAACATTTGATGATTCCATGACGGTTCGAGTCTTCAAGTTGAAAACTCTATAGGCTCTACTATTCAAGGCATAGCCAATAAAGATACCCTCATCACTCTTAGCATCAAACTTGCCAAGTTGATCACGGTCATTTAAAATGTAGCATTTGCTCCCAAATGTGTGGAAGTAGCTAACATTTGGCCTCTTGCCTTTCCATAATTCATAGGAGGTGTTTCTAGTACCGGGCCTTAGGAACACTCTATTTCCTATATAGCAAGCCGTGTTGATGGCTTCGGCCCATAGGTTCCTAGGGACATTGTTGCTAAGCAACATCACACGGGCCATCTCTTGGAGGACCCTATTCTTCCTCTCAACAACCCCATTTTGTTGAGGTGTCCTAGGAGCGGAAAACTCATGGGAGATGCCTAGGCTATCACAATAGCTTTCAAAAGAGGCATTCTCAAACTCCCTCCCATGGTCACTTCTAATCCGTTTAATGCTTCTAATATTAGAATTCATTTCATTTTGCAATTTAGTACAAAGCATTTTAAACTTATCAAAAGTTTCGGATTTTTCTCTAAGAAAATATGTCCATGTAAATCTAGAGAAATCATCAACACAAACAAAAATGTATCTCTTTCCACCTAAGCTCTCGGTTTGCATAGGACCCATGAGATCCATGTGGAGAAGCTCTAGGGGCTCCTTGGTGGAGAGATACTTGCCCTTTTTGTGCATGCTTTTGGTTTGTTTTCCTTGTTGGCAAGGTCCACAAATACCATTGGCTTTCTTCCCAAGCTTAGGGAGGCCACGCACACACTCGAACTTTCCAAGGGTTCTTAAATCCCTAAAGTTCATGTGGCCAAGTCTTTCATGCCACAACTCAACTTGCTCATCCATGGACACATTGTTTGAGACTATTCTAGCTTCAAGACAATAGCAATTGTCGCTAGATCTCATACCTTTCAATAAGGTTTGTCCATCGGGCTTTAGGATTGAGCAATCATTTTTACTAAACAAGACGGAATATCCTTCATCACTTAGATGTGAAATGCTTATTAAATTGGCTTTCAAGCCATCAACAAATAAAGCATCGGATAAGGAGGGTAAACCGGGAACGGAAATGGATCCTTTCCCTACAACCTTCTTTTTGGATCCATCACCGAAAGTGACATATCCACCTTCCTCCATAACAAGAGTCTCGAAGAAACTCTTGTTTCCCGTCATGTGCCTAGAGCACCCACTATCCAAATACCAAAAATTAGAAGAATTTGCCTTCAAGGCTATTTGTGCAACATGGCAAACATTTTCATTCTTTCTAATCCACTTAGCAACAATTTTGGCTTTCTTAGTGGTCTTTGGTACATGTGCTCTATTATTCCTAGGATCATGCAAATCAATATCATTATTCCTAGGAACATGCATCATGGCTCTTTTCTTTTTCTTCTCTATCATGCTTCTAGTTTTGCACATTTTTATATAGCGAAAGCATTGTGGTCTAATATGACCAACAAATCCACAAAAGTGACAAATAGGAGTAAAATAAGGAATCATACCTTGTCCTTGTCTTTGTGGATGAAGGGGTTCAATGCGTCTTCGTTGTTGAACCGGTCTAGGTTGCTTCCAAGCTTGAGGTTGCATGATAGGCCTCTTTCCTTTGTGAGCCATTTGAGGAGAAATGTTGGCTTGAGGAACCCTAGGGGGTTGAGCTTGAGGTTGCCTTCTTGGCCCCATCTTCACTTGAGCATTTGAACTTTGTCCTATTTCTAACTTCTTTCTAGGAAGTTGCACAAGTGAAGTTTCTTCTTTCTTCAAGCTCTTGACAAATATGGTCTTGTTAGAGGTTGAGATCTTCTTGTCATCTTCATACCCAAGACCCCTCTTGTCACATGGACTCTTTCCAACACCAAGCATATGGTCAAGCTTCTTGGTGCTAGAATCCATCCTAGTCATAGATTCTCTAACTTCTTCAAGCTCCCTCTTTAGACTATCCTCATTCCTCCTAGATAAGACTAACTCCTCTTTTAGCTTATCTTCCATCTTCTTGAATTTCTCCACTTGTTCACTTAAGTGGTCATTTTGAGATGCAAGTTCAAGATTTTCTTCTCTCAACATCTTGATCTTTCTTGTACTCTTGATTGCTAAATCATTAAATTCGGCATGATATTTAGCAAACTCCTTTTTCTCCATAAATCCATTCATGGAGTTAGAGGAGGAATCACTTTCTACATCACTTGAGTCATTTTCCTCTTGACTCATTTCCTCTCTCTCACTAGCACTTTTGCTTTTATGGGAGGAGGCAAAAGCTAGGAGATTAGCCATGAGCTCTTCATCATCCGAAGACTCATCTCCCTCATAGGAGTCATCACTACTTCCACTCCAAGTGGCGGCCATCACTTTCCCCTTTTTCTTCTCAACATGGTTTGCACAATCGGGGGCAAAATGACCTATGCCACCACACTCGAAACAACGGACCCCTTTCCTTTCGGTCCTTTCTTGCCTAGGTTCAAACTTCTTGAAAGAGCCCTTTTTCTTCAAATCTTGACCTTTTGACCCAAAGCTCTTCCTTCTAAACTTCATAACCTTGTTGAACCTTTTTACAAACAAGGCAAGGTCTTCATCCGAGTCAACCTTCTTTTCCTCCTTTTCATCCTTGGAGGTTTTTAAAGCAATTCCTTTTTGCTTTTTAGTGGGTGTGGAGATAGGCCCTTTCCTAGACTCATAAGCTAGAAGTCTCCCAATCACCTCACTCGGCTTCATATCCTTATAACCACTATTTTCTTCTAAAGCCGTCACCTTCGATTCAAACCTATCGGGTAGAGATCTCATAATCTTTTGCTTGATTCTCCTATCCGAATATGGATCACCAAGTTGATGGCTTTGGTTGACTATATCCATCAACTTGATCTCAAAGTCGTTGAAGCACTCATTCTCCTCCATCTTAAGCGTCTCGAATTGAGTTTGGAGGACTTGAAGCTTGGAGTCCTTCACTACTTCGGTTCCCTCATGTGCAATCTCTAGGATGTCCCAAGCCTCCTTAGCTATCCTAGTATTTTGAATCAACTTGTATTGATTTTCGTCCATGGCACACAAGATGGCATGCAACGCCTTCCTATTCCACTTTGAAGCATCAAACTCTTGCGCGTTCCATTGCGCCTTAGGCTTCAAAACATCTTCTCCTCCACCCGCGGGAGTCATCATAGGGAGATCATATCCGTCTTCCACCGCCATCCATGCACGGTCATGAATTTGGCATATGTAGGATTCCATCTTCCCTTTCCATTGGGAATAGTTCAATCCGGTAAGAAGTGGAGGCCTAGTGCTAGAAGCTCCTTCGTGGCCACCACCATTTCCACCGTTTCCACTCATAGTGTTTATGAATGAATGAAATGAATGCAAATGTATGAATGATCAAAAATCACACAAAATGCAAAACACACCAAAATAAGCAAGGATCACCTATGTATGTCTAGGAACCCGCTCTGATACCAATTGAAACTAATTAATGCACGGTGTGTATAAAACTATCTAGAGGGGGGGTGAATAGATTTTACGCTTTTTACCCAATTTTTCGTGTTAGTCAAAATTACGAAATTACCCTCAAGATAAAATAAACAAGCAAGTGTAATATGGTGCGGAAATTAAATTGACACTTGATTTTTACGTGGAAACCCTCACGGGAAAAACCACGGGCTATGTAAGTAAGCCACACTCGAACCTCGAATCCACTAAATGTGCAAACGATTACAACCTAATCCCGGTAGTAATCACACACCTACCTAATCCCGGTATGAGTGAACCTAGTCCAATTTTGCTTGCGATCTAAGCAACCTAATCCCGATTGCTACACACAAGACTTAGCTTCTCTTGAAGAGAATACAACCCTAAGTGAATATGTGAAAATATCCAAAATGCAACATAGAGCAAGGGAAACCCTATATGCTTATCTAAGATGATTAATATGCAATTAAGAACAATCCTAGATATCAAAACTAAATGACATGTCAATTAGTTTAGCTAATCAATATCAAGCACAAAAACCTAATATGCTAGCACAATACAACTTCTCAAACATACATCATACTAATCTCAATCTTGTATTCAACAAATATAAAATCACATACAAGTAATTAAATTGAGATTGCTAGATAAGAGAAACACAAAATATGTAAGATATTAGTGAAAAGCTTACCAAGCAAAGTATGATGAAGAATCCATGCAAGATGTCATCTAGATGATCTAAGATGATGCTAGATGATGATTGATGATCATGGAACAAGTGTTTGAGTAATAAAAATGAGTTCTTTGGAATTTTTCTTCTCTTTGAAAAATCTCCTAAGTATGGAATCTGAATATGAACTCTTGTAATTGACCTAAAGTCAAAGTGGCATATATATAGGGGGCCAAAACAAAGTGTGGTCGTTTTGATAAGTTTGCCCACTATTTGCCATGGGCGCTGTACGTAGGGCGCCCTTGTACAGCGCCTGTACAGCGCCCTTGCTCTGTTTTCACGAGGAAACAGAGTGGCGCTGTACGTACAGCGCTTTGTACAGCGCCACGTACAGCGCCCCAACAGCGACCCAACAGCGACCGATTAAATCGATCAGGTCTGAACAGCGCTCAATGGGCGCTGTTCGTACAGCGCTTCTGTACAGCGCTTTTGGGGGCGCCCAGTGCAAAAATGCAATCCTAAGTCTAAGCATGACAAGGCAATTGGATATGCAAGATGCAATCAAACTAACATGCAAGAAGAGATGTTAATGAGCATTAAGGCACACATAAAAGACACACAACATATAAGGATTAAACATATGCATGAGTTGTGAGTGTGTGCATCTATCTCTTCAAGACAAGTAAGCACTTAGAATATTACCTTTGGTGCTTGTCAATAGTGAGGTCTTCAAAAGGGCCTAAGCAATAACACAACATCTAAGCTACCCTTACAAAGCATCCCCACATGTGGTTTGATCACGAAATAAGCCAATTAAACACAACGGGAATCCTAACAAAGTCAGTTAGAGATCAACACTTTACCTGTCTGCGAGTCTTGTTTATAAGGTAAAATGACCAAGAGACCTTTTTTCTGGAAAAGGGCTTAGAGCTACACAACCATTAGAGCTTATACATTCAGACATCTACGGACCTATGAATGTTATAGCTAGGGGTGGTTATGAGTATTATGTCACTTTTAGTGATGATTACTCAAGATACGTTATGTTTACCTAATACAACGTAAGTCGAAAACATTTGAAAAGTTCAAAGAATTCCGAGCTGAAGTTGATAACCAATTAGGCAAAACTATCAAAGCTCTACGATTAGATCGTGGAGGTGAGTATCTCGACCAAGAGTTCGAGGACTACTTAGTTGAGCATGGTATTGTATCCCAACTCATGGCTCCAAGAACACCATAATAGAATGGTGTAACGGAGAGGAGAAATAGAACCTTGAGAACCCTGATAGAAATGGTGAGAACTATGATTAGTTTCTCATCATTACCAAATTCTTATTGGGGATATGCACTACAAATTGTGGCCTACATATTGAATGTAGTTCCATCCAAATCTATTCCTAAGATTCCTTTAGAGTTGTGGAATGGTTGTAAAGCTAGTTTGCGACATTTATGTATATAGGGGGTGTCTATGGTTGCACATTGGGGAAATGGGGATGGATATAGGTCCCCCCCATCCCCATCCCCATCCCCATCCCTACTTCCCAGACCCTTCCCCATCCCTCCCCATTTCCCCATTTGGGGAAAATGGGGATGGGGAATTTTGTGGGGAGGTACCTCCATCCCCAACCCCAATTCCCCATTTTCCCCGTTTTTCTCGTTTCCCTATTTCCCCGTTTGACTAAAAATTACAAATAAAAAAAAAAAAAAACATTTTGTTACAAATACAAAATAAAATCCATTAGTGCATTACAAATATAAAAGAAAATCCATTACAAAATAAAGTATTTTAATAATCCATTAGGAGGTTTATATAGTTAGGTTTTCAAATAATAAAAAAATTATATATATATATAAGGCTCATTCTTGAGTGCAACATGACACCATACAATTTTAGAAAATAGTATGTGATCACATATGATTACATGTGATCATAAATATATAATATTATCGCTTATGAATTGCACGTGATCACACAATTAAATTATTGTGATCGCATGTTAAAACATACAATCACATATTAGCTGATATGGTTGTACCAAAGAAGACATGATCACATTTAAAAAAATTTCGTTGCATCATGTAACGTTGCACCCAAAGGCAGCCCTAAATTTAAATATAAATATATATATATATGTAATTATTGAAACAAATATTGCACGGTGTGTATAAAACTATCTGGGGAGGGGGAGTGGTGAATAGATTTTAAACTATTATTACCAATTTTCACAATTAGTCAATATTCTGAAAATACCTCAAACTAGTTAAAGCAATAAATCAAGTGTAAAGTGCAGAATTTAAATAACACTTGATTTTTATGTAGAAACCCAAATTGGGAAAAACCACAGGCTAGTAAGTGCGCCATACTCGAACCTTGAATCCACTAATGGTAAGGTGAATACAACCTAATCCCGGTATAACTCACCACCACTACCTAATCCCGATATAAGTGAACCTAGTCCAATTGCTTGTGATTTACACAACCTAATCCCGGAAGCTACACAAGACTTACTTCTCAATGAAGAGATAAAATGGCCTATGTGAATATGCAAAAATATCCAAATATGCAAATAGAGCTAGGGAATCCTATATATTTATCTAGGACGATAACATGACAATTAAAACAATCCTAGATATCAATAGCTAAATGACATATCATAAAGCTTAGCTAAACATAGATTAGACAATCCTATGAAGCTATTACAATACAACTCTCAAACAATCAATACACTAATCTCAATCTTGTATCTAACATATATTCTAAAGACATACAAGTGATAAATGAGATTGCTTGTTAAGAAAGATACAAAATATGTAAGATATTAGTTAAAAACTTACCAAGCAAAGTGTGTTGAAAAACCCATGCAAAGATGACACCTAGATAATCAAGGATGATGCTAGATGATGATTGATGCTCATGGAAAAGTGTTTGAGTAATCAAAAGTGAGTTATTTAGTGAATTTTTCTCTTGGAAAAATATGCTAAGTAAAATATCTGATTTTGAACTCCCTTGAACGACCTAAAGGTGAAGAGGCATATATAGAGTGTCAAAATGAAGTGGCATCGTTTTGATAAGTTTCCCTGTTTTTGCCTTGGGCGCTGTACAGGTCACTGTACGTAGAGCAACTTGTACAACACTTACCTGGGAAAAATTGAAGAACATTCTTCATTGGCGCTGTATGAACAGCGCCTTTGTAAGGCGATCCAACATCGCCAAAACTCTGTCCTCTCGAGTTTTAGATGGTCGCTGTACGTACAACGCTTTGTACAACGACTATACAGTGGTCGAATTAAATAGATTAGGTCTGTACAACGCCTTACCCAGTTTCCACCAGGTCTCAGATGGGTGTTGTACGAACAGTGCTTTCAACAGCGCTTTGTACAGTGCCTTACACAATGTATGAAACCTAAGTCTAAACATGACATGGCATTTGACATACAAAATGCAATCATATAAAAATGCAAAAAGAGATGTTAAAAACATGTATGCACACATATAAAGACACACAATATACACAAAGTATGGATATGCATGGAATGTGTGTGTGTGCAACTAAATCTCTTCAAAGCAAAGTAAGCACTAGAATTATACCTTTGGTGCTTCTTCTTTTGAGGTCTTGAGAGCCTAAGCTACCCTTACATCAAACCCCAATATGTGGTTTGTCCACGAAATAAGCCAATCAATAAATGAGGACCTTACAATCTCCCCCTTTGGCTATTTCGTGACAAAACCACCACTCACATTGATCCTCACAACATAATTGAAGTTACGGGATATTCTACGTTACAAAGAGATATTAAAAGGTAAAAAACTTCAAGTCTTCAATCTCTTGTAGAACTATCAATCCTTCAAAACAAAACATTACACTTTCCAAAGCAAGAGTATGTGAGATGATCAAGTGAAAATAAAATAAGCATTTGCATTTAAGAATTTAAGCACTATATCATGCAATGCTCCCTCTCAAAGGGTTACTCCCCCTCAATATGTAATCTTCCCAACATGCACATTTGCTACTTACAATTAGCAACTCCCCTTATTCTACTCCCCATTTTTGTCATGATATAGGCAAAAGAGTAGTCCCCAACCGGGTCACTTATAGCAAAAAGAGATAGTAACATACTAGATATTTGCATAATCATATAAGCCATTTTATGCAACTCAATTAATTGGAGAGAAACAAGGAGATTTATTTTAAGAAAATGTGTGATTAATATGCTTTGCATACAAGACAAGTAGCATTCAAGTCCAAAATACAATGGTATTTGGCAAAGCAAATGACAAAGGTTTCCAATATAATTCAAACCAATTTCACCATTTGTCATGAGTAAAGCAAAGATATAGAGATTTCATTGAATTCAATTTAAGAACAACTATATCCAACTTTATAAGCGAAACATAACATGAGCGACTTTTTGCACCCTATTTAATTTTTTCGCGTGAGATACCTATATGATAGTAGTCATGTTCAACTAATAAAAAAAGAGAGACATTTGGAATATAAAATCCTTTGAACAGATACAAGATCCTTTATTTATTTGAGTCTCATTAGCTTTTCACACATTGTTTTGCATTTAAATATTGCAATCATCAATTCATGCTTTTTCATTTGAGTATGTCATTTGAATTTCATGCTTTTCATGTAACATTTTCATGTTATAAAAGAATCATCATGTTATGGAGATAACTATAAATCATTCAAAATGTACTTCCTATGTAGATCTCATAGTCCAAAAATGCATGTTTGAACATAAATATGACATGCATTGTAGTTAAAGCAAGGTTCACACTTATTGAAGAAAATATCGTATAACATATGTGCAACCAAGATACTCAAGCTATTAATAAATAAGCATAAGATATTTCAAATTTTTGCATGTGACAAGTATGCAAAATAACTCTCTTTGCTTGAGTTCCCCATATGGGGTCAATCACTAAGACACATCACTCCATAAGACATATCCCAATAGATCTACTAAGTGTTTTAAACCTAGTTGCATATAAGGGTTTAGTAAATAAGTCCACTAGTTGATCATTTGTACCTACATGTTCAAGTACAATGCATTTATTTTCAACAAGCTCTCTAATGAAATGATGGCGGATGTCAATATGCTTAGTCCTAGAGTGTTGTACTGGATTCTTGGAAATATTAATAGCACTCATATTATCACAAAAGAGGGTGAGTGTACCTTAGTTGAATCAGTAGTCGACTAGCATTTACTTCATCCATATGAGTTGTGTGCATCCACTCCCCGCGGCTATGTACTCAGCCTCGGCCGTGGACAAGCAAATCGAGTTTTGCTTCTTGCAAAACCAAGAGACCAAGTTGTTCCCAAGGAAGAAGCAACCGCCTAATGTGCTTTTCCTATCATCGCAATTTCCTGCCCAATCCGCATCACTAAAGCCTACAAGACTAGCATTAGTGTCAAAAGAGTACTAAATCCCATAGTTGGATGTCCCATTCATATAGCGAATGATTCTCTTTACGGAAGAGAGATGGGACTCCTTAGGATCCGCTTGGTACCTAGCACACACACCCACACTAAAGGATATATCGGGCCTACTTGCTATCAAATAAAGCAAGCTACCAATCATGCCCCAATATAACGTTTGTTCCACATTTTTACCACTAGCATCCTTGCTTAGCTTCAAAGTGGTACTCATGGGTGTATCACAATGTTTGGCATTTTTAAGACCAAACTTCTTCACTAGGTTCTTAGCATATTTGGCTTGGGTTATAAAAATCTGATCATTCAATTGCTAAAATTTGCAAACCTAGGAAGTAACTTAGCTCACCAACAAGACTCATCTTAATTCATGAGACATAACTTCAACAAATTGTTGGACTTTGGTGTTGTTGGTTAAGCCAAATACAATGTCATCAACATAGATTTTAGCTATAAATAACTTATCTTTGTTTCTCTTGATGAACAATGTCTTGTCAACACTACCTCTTGTGTAGTCATTGTCAACAAGAAATTGGTTGAGGCGTTCATACCAAGCCCTCGGTGCTTGTTTTAACCCATATAGTGCCTTCTTGAAGCGATAGACATGGTTGGGGTGGTGTGCATCCATAACCCCTTTAGTTGTTCAACAAACACTCCCTCTTGCAAGAAGCCGTTGAGGAAGGCACTCTTGACATCCATTTGGTGCAATTTAAACTTATGCACACAAAAAATGGACAAGAGAAGTATAATAGACTCTAAACGGGCAACGAGAGCAAATGTCTCCTTAAAGTCAATACCCTCAATTTGAGAGTACCATTATGCAACAAATCTAGCCTTGTTACACACTATGTTGCCATCCTCATCGGATTTGTTCCTATATATCCACTTGGTGCCTATCACATTAGTGCTCTTAGGCCTAGGAACTAGAGTCCAAACCTTATTCCTTTCGAATTGGTTTAGCTCTTCTTGCATGGCAAGAACCCAAAATTCATCTTTTAAGGCCTCATCAACCTTTTTGGGTTCATTTTGAGAGGTGTAGCATGTATAGCTAATGAGATTAGCTATTTGATGTCTAGTCCTAACACCCTCATTCACATCACCAATTACATCATCTTTGTTATAGAGTCTTCTAACCCAAGAAGCGGGTTCATTAGAGTCCAAGAGAGGTACTCTATCAAGAGGTTGTGTCTCCTCTTCATCAAGGTTAGACGTCCCATCAAGACTTAGGATCTTGTTTTTAAGATCATTGAAATCTTTTGAGCCAAGTCCATGATTCTCTAGCCTCTTGTTGAGGGACACATTGACTTTAGATAAACGTTCATTTTAAAAAATGAGATCATTGATCTTTTTCTCATCCAAGTTAATATGTTCAACAAAAGAAGCCACATAGGAACACACTTCCTTAATCATGACTAACACAAATAACACAAATACTACAAAGAAATGATCTATCTAAGTTCGTCTAGACACCCGCTCTGATACAAAATGAAATTCCCTTAAGCAATAGTGTATTATATAACAAGAGGGGGGGGGGGGGGGGGGGGGGGGTGAATAGGTATAGGTCCAAATTCTTCCAACTTCAAAATATGCGGATAACAAGAATGAAATGTACACTTGATATGATATAACAATTGTATAGTATGAGTCAATACAAGAGAAAATCAATATACAAGATAAACAATCAATACATGATATGGAAGATAATGAAAAGTAAAGCGAAAATAGACACAAGAATTTTTACGTGATAAAACCTTAAAGAGGAAACATACATGGGTTGATACCACAACCACCGGCAAAGCAATTCACTATGAAAGAAAGAGATACACACTCAATGCAATCAATCTCCTAGTTTATCCATAAGACCAAGTGAATCACTTCCCTACTTCCTATCCAAGACGAGTCTTTCACCTCTAGGAAGCAACTTCCTATCCAAGTCTCTCAAGCCTCTAGGAAGATTTCCTTGTTTAGCTATCTAGATCACAAAGATCCTAGTCAAGCTTCTCTAGCTCAACCATCCGGAGTATCACATTTCTAGCTAAGACTTTTGCTTAGTTATCCGGATCCTCTTGATCCTAACTAAGACTTCTTGCTTGGCTATCCGGAATCCTTTCCTAGCCAAGTCTTCATGCTCAAGATAAAGCTTCACTCACTTTAACCAAGAGACTTCAACCTTTTCACAAGGCAATGATCTAGGTGATGCAAATGATGCAAATCACAACCAAATAAAGCAAGATGATCAATCAAGCTCTATGAACATGCTTAGTGATATTCTAGGATATGCTTTCAACAAACAATCACAAATGTACCTAAAAATCAATGCATGTGAATCAATAAGAACCAAGTCAAGAATATTCAATATATCACTTAAGAATTATTTGTTCATAGATCATGAAATTAAACCTAGAAATTATCAAGAGACACATCATACAAGGTATTTCTAGAAACAATTTCAAGTTTAATCAAGTTCAGCAAAATATGTTCAAATAAGATCACAAGGCTAAAACTCAATCAATCAATCAATCATACAAACCTAGAATGTGAACTAACATCATTCTTAACACATTTCATCTATCAAATAAGAAGATTAATAGATATGATAAAAAATGAAAGTAAGAAGAAGATGTTTCACATACAAGTATGAACCTCGGACTGAAATCTGCTCACAGCGAAGAATCACGAAGTCACTCGGCTCTGAAAATGCTTGGGGTTTGTAGCGCTCATAAAGACCAACATTTTTGGCTTTTGAATCAAATGATTTGGAGTTAAAATGAGAGAGCTATGACTGAAACAAGATACCAAAAATTCATGAAGAAATTCTGCACATTAGTTTTTTCAATTTTCTTCAAGTTATATTTAGAGGGAAGGAAAATCATTTTTAAAAGAGAGAGAGAGGGAAAGGAAGCACCCAATTGAAGTGTGCCACATCACCAGGCCTGTGTGGGGCACGTGTGGCACATGTGGGTAGAGGACACCTCTGGCCATGTCTCCACACGTGGCCTTCCAAGCTTGGCCGTTGGCCTAGCTTGCTCCTCTTGCGCTCCACTCACATTCTTTGGCCGTATCTGGGCCTCTGAACTCTGATTTTGAATCCATCTTCAGATTACGAATCGTGACTCCCTCACGCATAATGAAGACTATAAAACTTTGATAAAAGGTTGAGAATTCATCTCGAAAAATGATGACGAAGACAACTCAATGAATGAGAATGCAAAGTAGCGTAGCTACATCGTTTGGACTCGAAACTTAATGAATGAGTAACCAAAACTACCGGGACTCAATATGGAATCATATGAGATCATGTTCAAGTCCAAAATACAAGAAACATAAGCAATTAAACACAAAATCACACATGTATGCCATTTCCTAGACATAGTCTTAAAACATGCAACTCTACAATGTATGACAATATGAGTTCAATGCATGAGCATACTTCAATGGTTTGTGAATTTGTTATACCAAATGTAGCACAACGATGCAGGGACACTCATGAATGAATTGTGTGTGTGTGCACTTACGCCTTGCAAGAGGAAGAAGAATCTTGATACCTTAGCATCCAAGTACGTGATTTTCCTCTTGTAGACGATATTTGCATGAAACATTGCTTTTCTTCTTTGAAGCATCTTTTCACCAATAACAACATGAGCAACTAATCAATACAAATAAAGAGCGTTTTGCAATTGAATCAAGCAAATAAAGATCTAGGATCTTACACAGAGTTATCATCTAAAATAACCTCCTCCTCATGGTCACTAGACTTGAGCCTTGTATCATCAATGACAACATTGGATGATTCCATGATGCTTCGAGTCTTCAAATTGAAAACTCTGTAGGCTTTACTATTTAAAGCATAACCAATAAAGATAACCTCATCACTCTTAGCATCAAATTTGCCAAGTTGATCACGGTTATTTAAAATATAGCATTTGCTTCCAAAAGTGTGGAAGTAGCTAACATTTGGCTTCCTACCTCTCTATAATTCATAGGAGATTTGTCTAGTGCTGGGTCTTAGGAAGACTCTATTTCTTATATAGCAAGCCATATTGACGGCTTCGGCCAATAGGTTCCTAGGAACATTGTTGCTAAGCAACATCACACGGGCCATCTCTTGAAGGATCATATTCTTCCTCTCAACAACTCCATTTTGTTAAGGTGTCCTAGGAGCTAAAAACTCATAAGAGATACCTAAGTTATTGCAATAGCTTTCAAAGTAGGCATTTTCAAACTCTCTCCCATTGTCACTCCTAATTCGTTTAATGCTTTTAATGTTAGAGTCTTTTTCATTTTCAAGTTTATTACAAAGCATTTTAAACTTATCAAAAGTTTCAGATTTTTCTCTAAGAAAATATGTCCATGTGAATATAGAGAAATCATCAACACAAACAAAAATGTATCTCTTCCCACCTAAACTCTCAGTTTGCATGGGACCCATAAGATCCATGTGGAGAAGCTCAAGGGGCTCCTTGGTGGAGAGATACTTACCCTTTTTGTGCATGCTTTTGGTTTGTTTTCCTTGTTGGCAAGGTCCACAAATACCATTGGTTTTCTTCCCAAGCTTGGGAAGGCCACGCACAACATTGAACTTATCTAAGATCCTTAGATCCAGAAAGTTCATGTGGTCAAGTCTATCATGCCACAACTCAATTTGCTCATCCTTGGACACATTGTTCGAGACAATTCTAGTTTCAAGACAATAGCAATTGTCGCTAGATCTCATACCATTCAGCAAGGTTTGTCCATTGGGCAATAGGATTGAGCAATCATTTTTGCTAAATAAGACGGAAAGTCCTTCATCACTTAGATAAGAAATGCTTATCAAATTGGCTTTCAAGCCATCAACAAATAAAGCATTGGTTAAGAAGGGTAATCCAGGAATGGAAATGGTTCCTTTCCCTACAATTCTCTTTTTGGATCCATCACCAAAGGTGACACATCTTCCTTTCTCCATAACAAGAGTTTCGAAGAAACTCTTGTTTCCCATCATGTGCCTAGAGCATCCACTATCTAAGTACCAAAAATTAGAAGAATTTGCCTTTAAGGCAATTTGAGCAACATTGCAAAAATATTCATCTCTTCTAATCCACCTAGGTGAAGCACTTTTCCTTCTAGTGGTTAATGGTACATGGGCTTTAGATGTCCTAGGATCATGCAAATTAGTTCTCTCATTCCTAGGAACATGCATCATGGTTATACTCTTTTTCTTTTCAATCATGCTTTTAGCTCTAACAATTTAATATAACGAAAGCAATTTGGTTTAATATGACCATCAATACCACAATAATGATATGTAGGGATGAAGTAAGGAATCATACCATGTCATTGTGCTTGCATAGGAGCCTTCCTATGTCGTTATGGTTGCATTTGTTCATTTCTACTTCGTTGTTGAACCGATCTAGCTTGCTTCCTTGGTTGAGTTTGCATGATTGGTCTCTTTCCTTTGTAAGCCAATTGTTGAGGAGAGTTGGCTTGGGGAGCTCTTGTAGGTTGAGCTTGAGGTTGCCTTCTTAGCATTACCTTCACTTGTGCACTATTTGAACATTGTCGTAGATCAATCTTCTTCCTAGGAATTTACACCGGTGAAGCTTTTTTATAGCTCAAGCTTTTGACGAACACGGTCTTGTTAGGAGAGGAGGTTTCCTTGCTATCTTCAAACTCGAGGCCTCTCTTGTCACAAGGACTCTTTCTAACACCAAGCAAGTGGTCAAGCTTTTTTGTACTAAAAGCCATCCTAGTCAATGACTCTTTAGCTTCTTCAAACTCCCTCTTCAAACCATCTTCATTCCTCTTAGATAAGGCTAACTCCTCTCTTAGCTTATCTTCATTCTTCATGGATCTCACTACCTCTTTACTTAGTTGGTCAACTTGAGTTAAGAGATCTAGGTTTTCTTCCTTTAATCTCCTAATTTCTCTCTTGTTCTTTAACATTGAACTCTCAAACTTGACCATGTAGTCTTTGAGATCCATCCTATCCACATTTCCATTTACGGATTGTGATGAAGAGCCATCTTCACTTGAGTCATTTTCCTCTTGACTTTCATCCTCTTCTTCACTAGCACCTTTGCTTTTGTGAGAGAATGTAAAGGCTATGAAGTTAGCCATGAGTTCTTCATCATCCGAAGACTCATCTCCCTCGTTGGAGTTTTCACTTCCACTCCAAGTGGCGGCCATCACTTTTCCCTTCTTCTTGTCATTGTGATTAGTACATTCAAGGGCAAAGTGACCTATCCCACCACACTCATAGCATCAGACCCCTTTCCTTTCGGTTTCTCTTGCCTAGGCTCAAACTTCTTGGAGAGAGTATTTTTCTTCAAGTCTTGGCCTTTGGATCCAAAGCCCTTTTTCTCGAACTTGTAGAATTTCTTGAACCTTCTCATCAACAAGGCCATTTCTTCGTCCGAGTCATCATTCTCCTCCTTCTTATCTTTGGAGGCTTTCAAAGTAATTCCCTTTTGCTTTTTAGGAGGTGTAGAGGTAGGACCATTCCTAGACTCATAAGCTAGAAGCCTCCCAATCACCTCACTCGGCTTCATATCCTTGTAGAAGCTATTCTCTTCTAAAGCTGTCACCTTGGACTCAAACCTATCAGGGAGAGATCTCATAATCTTTTGCTTGATTCTCTTATCCGAATATGGGTCACCAAGTTGATGACTTTGGTTTACTATGTCCATTAACTTGATCTCAAAATCGTTGAAGCACTCATTCTCCTCCATCTTAAGCATCCCGAATTGAGTTTGGAGGACTTGAAGCTTGGAGTCCTTCACCACTTCGGTTCCCTCATGTGCAACCCCTAGGATGTCTCATGTCTCCTTAATTATCCTAGTGTTTTGAATAAACTTATATTGATTCTCATCCATTGCATATAGGATGGCATGCATTACATTCCTATTCCATTTTGATGACTCAAACTGTTGCACGTTCCATTGCGCTTTTGGCTTGAGCACATCCTCTTCTCCACCTATATGTGTCATCATCGGTGATGTGTAGCCGTCTTCAACCGCCATCCATGCCCTATCATGGATTTGGTAAATGTACGACTCCATCTTGCCTTTCCAAGAGGCATAATTTAACCTGATGAGTAGAGGAGGTGTCGTTCTAGAAGCACCCTCGTTGCCACCTCTATTTCCACCGTTTCCACTCATAATGTTTATGAATAAATTAAATGAATGCAAATGTATGAATGAACAAAAATCACACAAAATGCAAAACAAACCAAAATGAGCAAGGGTCACCTAAGTATATCTAGGAACCCGCTCTGATACCAATTGAAACAAATATTACAAGGTGTGTATAAAACTATCTAGAGGGGGGAATAGATTTTAAACTATTATTACCAATTTTTGTAATTAGTCAATATTCTAAAAATACCCCAAACTAGTTAAAGCAATAAATCAAGTGTAAAGTACGGAATTTAAATAACACTTGATTTTTACATGGAAACCCAAACTGAGAAAAACCACGGGCTGGTAAGTGCCCCACACTTGAACCTCGAATCCACTAATGGTAAGGTGAATACAACCTAATCCTGGTATAACTCACCACCACTACCTAATCCCAGTATAAGTGAACCTAGTCCAATTGCTTGTGATTTATGCAACCTAATCCCGGAAGCTACACAAGACTTACTTCTCAATGAAGAGATAAAATGGCCTATGTGAATATGCAAAAATATCCAAATATGCAAATAGAGCTAAGGAATCCTATATATTTATCTAGGACGATAACATGACAATTAAAACAATCCTAGATATCAATAGCTAAATGACATGTCATAAAGCTTAGCTAAACATAGATTAGACAATCCTATGAAGCTATCACAATACAACTCTCAAACAATCAATACACTAATCTCAATCTTGTATCTAACATATATTCTAATGACATACAAGTGATAAATGAGATTGCTTGTTAAGAAAGACACAAAATATGTAAGATATTAGTGAAAAACTTACCAAGCAAAGTGTGTTGAAAAACCCATGCAAAGATGACACCTAGATAATCAAGGATAATGCTAAATGATGATTGATGCTCATGGAAAAGTGTTTTGAGTAATCAAAGGTGAGTTATTTAGTGAATTTTTCTCTTGGAAAAATATGCTAAGTAAAATATCTGATTTTGAACTCCCTTGAACAACTTAAGGTGAAGAGGCATATATATAGGGTGTCTAAATGAAGTGGCATCGTTTTAATAAGTTTCCCTGTTTTTGCCTTGGGTGTTGTACAGGTCACTGTATGTAGAGCGACTTGTATAGTGCCTACTTGGGAAAAAAATGAAGGACATTCTTCATTGGTGTTGTATGAACAACGCCTTTGTAGGGCAATCCAACAGCGCCAAAACTCTGTCCTCTCGGGTTTCAGATGGTCGTTGTACATAGCTCTGTACGTACAACGCTTTGTACATCGACTGTACAGCGACCCAACAGCGACCGAATTAAATCGATCAAGTCTATACAGCACCTTACCTAGTTCCCACCAAGTCTTAGATGGGCATTGTACGAACAACGCTTTCAATAGCGCTTTGTACAGCGCCTTACACAATGTATGCAACCTAAGTCTAAACATGACATGGCATTTGACATACAAGATGCAATCATATAAAAATGCAAGAAGAGGTGTTAAGAACATGTATGCACACATATAAAGACACACAATATACACAAAGTATGGATATGCATGGAATGTGTGTGTGTGTGTGCAACTAAATCTCTTCAAAGCAAAGTAAGAACTAGAATTTTACCTTTGGTGCTTCTTCTCTTAAGGTCTTGAGAGCCAAATCTACCTTTACATCAAACCCCAATATGTGGTTTGTCCATAAATAAGCCAATCAATAAATGAGGACCTTACAATTATATTTATAATGTTTTGGGGGAAATAGGGAAATGGGGATGGGGGAACCTCCCCCCATCCCTATTTCAATATGTTAGTGTGGGAAATGGGGAAATGGGAATGTGAGCATGTTTGAGCAAGGTGAAAAGAGAAGTAGAGATTATAGCGGGCTCCCTGTATCTTTGTAGAACATTCTTGTAAGGATTCCCATATCTTGATTGGCGTATTTTCATGGAAACCACGGTTGGGGATTGATGTAAGGGTAGCTTAGTGGTTCTAATCAAGCTCAAGACCCTCTAATGTCCTCAAGGTTGATAATCACCAAAGGTAAACTTCTATGTGCTTATTTGCTTTGAAGAGATTAGTTGCACACACACACTCACATCCAGCTTAATTCGTTTTCCTTGTACGTTGTGTATGTGTTTGTTATTATGTGCTCATTATGTCATTTACATCTCTTCTTGCATGCCTTAAATGATGGCATTTTGTTGACCAAGTCATGTTCTTCTATACTTGATTGCATTCATTGTGATAGGCGTTGTACCAAGTGCGGTAACAAACAGCGCCCATATAAGCGCTGTACAGACCTGATCGATTTAAATCGGTCGCTGTTGGGCGCTGTACAGGCGCT
>CM059875.1:20523410-20590422 GCA_030490815.1 Acer saccharum
AATTAGTTCATTTGTTAGAGTCTTCTAACCCAAGAACGGGTTCATTAGAGTCCAAGACAGGTTACTATCAAGATTGTGTCTCCTCTTCATCAAGGTTTGACGTCCCATCAACTTAGGATCTTGTTTTTAAGATCATTGAAATCTTTTGAGCCAAGTCCTGATTCTCTAGCTTCTTGTTGAGGGACACTTGACTTTAGATAAACGTTCATTTCAAAAATGAGATCATTGATCTTTTTCCTCATCCAATTAATATGTTCACAAAAGAAGCCCCCATAGGAACACACTTCCTTAATCATGACTAACACAATAACACAAATACTACAAAGAAAGATCTATCTCAAGTGCTGTCTAGACACCCCCGCTCTGATACAAAATGAAATTCCCTTAAGCAATAGTGTATTATATAACTAGATGGTTGGTGAATAGGTATAGGTCCAAATTCTTCCAACTTCAAAATATACGGATAACAGAATGAAAATGTCACTTGATATGATATACAATTGTATAGTATGAGTCAATACAAGAGAAATCATATACAAGAGAAACAATCAATACATGATATGAAGATAATGAAAAGTAAAGCGAAAATATACCCAAAATTTTTACGTGATAAAACCTTAAAGAGGAAACCTATGGGTTTGATACCACAACCACCGGCAAAGCAATTCACTATAAGAAAGAGATACACACTCATGCAATCAATTCCCTAGTTTATCCATAAGACCAAGTGAATCACTTCCCTACTTCCTATCCAAGATGAGTCTTTCACCTCAGAAGCAACTTCCTATCCAAGTCTCTCAAGCCTCTAGGAAGATTTCCTTGTTTAGATATCTAGATCACAAAGATCCTAGTCAAGCTTCTCTAGCTCAACCATCCATCCCGAGTATCACATTTTCTAGCTAAGACTTTTGCTTAGTTATCCGATCCTCTGATCCTAACTAAGACTTCTTGCTTGGCTATCCGGAATCCTTTCCTAGCAAGTCTTCTTGCTCAAGATAAAAGCTTCACTCACTTTAACCAAGAGACTTCAACCTTTTCACAAGGCAATGATCTAGGTGATGCAAATGATGCAAATCACAACCAAATAAAGCAAGATGATCAATCAAGCTCTATGAACATACTTAGAGATATTCTAGGATATGCTTTCAACAAACAATCACAAATGTACCTAAAAATCAATGCATGTGAATCAATAAGAACCAAGTCAAGAATATTCAATATATCACTTAAGAATTATTTGTTCATAGATCATGAAATTAAACCTAGAAATTATCAAGAGACACATCATACAAGGTATTTCTAGAAACAATTTCAAGTTTAATCAAGTTCAGCAAAATATGTTCAAATAAGATCACAAGGCTAAAACTCAATCAATCAATCAATCATACAAACCTAGAATGTGAACTAACATCATTCTTAACACATTTCATCTATCAAATAAGAAGATTAATAGATATGATCAAAAATGAAAGTAAGAAGAAGATGTTTCACATACAAGTATGAACCTCGGACTGAAATCTGCTCAAAGCGAAGAATCAAGTAGTTACTTGGCTCTGAAAATGCTTGAGGTTTGTAGCTCTCATAAAGACCAACATTTTTGGCTTTTGAATCAAATGATTCGGAGTTAAAATGAGAGAGTTATGACTGAAACAAGATACCAAAAATTCATGAAGAAATTCTGCACATTAGTTTTTTCAATTTTCTTCAAGTTATATTTAGAGGGAAGGAAAATCATTTTTAAAAGAGAGAGAGAGGGAAAGGAAGCACCCAATTGAAGTGTACCACATCACTAGGCCCGTGTGGGGCACGTGTGGCACATGTGGGTAGAGGACACCTCTGGCCGTGTCTCCACACATGGCCTTCCAAGCTTGGCCGTTGGCCTAGCTTGCTCATCTTGCGCTCCACTCGCATTCTTTGGCCGTATCCGGGCCTCCGAACTCTAATTTTGAATCCGTCTTCAGATTACGAATCGTGACTCCCTCACACACAATGAAGACTATAAAACTTTGATAAAAGGTTGAGAATTCATCTCGGAAAATGATGACGAAGACAACTCAATGAATGAGAACGCAAAGTAGCGTAGCTACATCATTTGGACTCGAAACCTAATGAATGAGTAACCAAAACTACCGAGACTCAATATGGAATCATATGAGATCATGTTCAAGTCTAAAATACAAGAAACATAAACAATTAAACACAAAATCACATATGTATGCCATTTCCTAGACATAGTCTTAAAACATGCAACTCTACAATGTATGACAATATGAGTTCAATGCATGAGCATACTTCAATGGTTTGTGAATGTGTTATACCAAATGTAGCACAATGATGCAGGGACACTCATGAATGAATTGTGTGTGTGTGCACTTACGCCTTGCAAGAGGAAGAAGAATCTTGATACCTTAGCATCCAAGTACGTGATTTTCCTCTTGTAGACGATATTTGCATGAGACGTTGCTTTTCTTCTTTGAAGCTTCTTTTCACCAATAACAACCTGAGCAACTAATCAATACAAATAAAGAGCGTTTTGCAATAGAATCAAGCAAATAAAGATCTAGGATCTTACACAGAGTTATCATCTAAAATAACCTCCTCCTCATGGTCACTAGACTTGAGCCTTGTATCATCATGACAACATTGGATTATTCCATGATGCTTCGAGTCTTCAAATTGAAAACTCTGTAGGCTTTACTATTTAAAGCATAACCAATAAAGATACCCTCATCACTCTTAGCATCAAATTGCCAAGTTGATCACGGTCATTTAAAATATAGCATTTGCTTCCAAAAGTGTGGAAGTAGCTAACATTTGGCTTCCTACCTCTCCATAATTCATAGGAGATTTGTCTAGTGCTGGGTCTTAGGAAGACTCTATTTCTTATATAGCAAGCCATATTGACGGCTTCGGCCCATAGGTTTCTAGGAACATTGTTGCTAGGCAACATTACACGGGCCATCTCTTGAAGGATCATATTCTTCCTCTCAACAACTCCATTTTGTTAAGGTATCCTAGGAGCTAAAAACTCATGAGAGATACCTAAGTTATTGCAATAGCTTTCAAATAGGCATTTTCAAACTCTCTCCCATTGTCACTCATAATTCGTTTAATGCTTTTAATGTTAGAGTCTTTTTCATTTTCAAGTTTATTACAAAGCATTTTAAACTTATCAAAAGTTTCGGATTTTCTCTAAGAAAATATGTCCATGTGAATCTAGAGAAATCATCAACACAAACAAAATATATCTTTTCCCACCTAAACTCTCAGTTTGCATGGGACCCATAAAATCCATGTGGAGAAGCTCAATGGGCTCCTTGGTGGAGAGATATTTGCCCTTTTTGTGCATGCTTTTGGTTTGTTTTCCTTGTTGGCAAGGTCCACAAATACCATTGGTTTTCTTCCCAAGCTTGGGAAGGCCACGCACAACATTGAACTTATCTAAGATCCATAGATCCAGAAAGTTCATGTGGTCAAGTCTATCATGCCACAACTCAATTTGCTCATCCTTGGACACATTGTTCGAGACAATTCTAGTTTCAAGACAATAGCAATTGTCGCTAGATCTCATACCATTCAGCAAGGTTTGTCCATTGGGCAATAGGATTGAGCAATCATTTTTGCTAAATAAGACGGAAAGTCCTTCATCACTTAGATGAGAAATGCTTATCAAATTGGCTTTCAAGCCATCAACAAATAAAGCATTGGATAAGATGGGTAATCTAGGAATGGAAATGGTTCATTTCCCTACAACTCTCTTTTTGGATCCATCACCAAAGGTGACACATCTTCCTTTCTCCATAACAAGAGTTTCGAAGAAACTCTTGTTTCCCGTCATGTGCCTAGAGCACCCACTATCTAAGTACCAAAAATTAGAAGAATTTGCCTTCAAGGCAATTTGAGCAACATTTCAAAAATATTCATCTCTTCTAATCCACCTAGGTGAAGCACTTTTCCTCCTAGTGGTCAATGGTACATGGGCTTTAGATGTCCTAGGATCATGCAAATTAGTTCTCTCATTCCTAGGAACATGCATCATGGCTATACTCTTTTTCTTTTCAATCATGCTTTTAGCTTTAACAATTTAATATAACGAAAGCAATTTGATCTAATATGACCATCAATACCACAATAATGATATGTAGGGATGAAGTAAGGAATCATACCATGTCATTGTGCTTGCATAGGAGCCTTCCTATGTCGTTATGGTTGCATTTGTTCATTTCTACTTTGTTGTTGAACCGGTCTAGCTTGCTTCCTTGGTTGAGTTTGCATGATTGGTCTCTTTCCTTTGTAAGCCAATTGTTGAGGAGAGTTGGCTTGGGGAGCTCTTGTAGGTTGAGCTTGAGGTTGCCTTCTTAGCGTTACCTTCACTTGTGCACTATTTGAACATTGTCCTAGATCAATCTTCTTCCTAGGAATTTACACCGGTGAAGCTTCTTTGTAGCTCAAGCTTTTGACAAACACGGTCTTGTTAGGAGAGGAGGTTTCCTTGCTATCTTCAAACCCGAGGCCTCTCTTGTCACAAGGACTCTTTCCAACACCAAGCAAGTGGTCAAGCTTTTTTGTACTAAAAGCCATCCTAGTCAATGACTCTTTAGCTTCTTCAAACTCCCTCTTCAAACCATCTTCATTCCTCTTAGATAAGGCTAACTCCTCTCTTAGCTTATCTTCATTCTTCATGGATCTCACTACCTCTTTACTTAGTTGGTCAACTTGAGTTGAGAGCTCTAGGTTTTCTTCCTTTAATCTCCTAATTTCTCTCTTGTTCTTTAACATTGAACTCTCAAACTTGACCATGTAGTCTTTGAGATCCATCCTATCCACATTTCCATTTGTGGATTGTGATGAAGAGCTATCTTCACTTGAGTTATTTTCCTCTTGACTTTCATCCTCTTCTTCACTAGCACCTTTGCTTTTGTGAGAGAATGTAAAGGCTATAAAGTTAGCCATGAGTTCTTCATCATCCGAAAACTCATCTCCCTCGTTGGAGTTTTCACTTCCACTCCAAGTGGCGGCTATCACTTTTCCCTTCTTCTTGTCATTGTGATTAGTACATTCAAGGGCAAAGTGACCTATCCCACCACACTCATAGCATCAGACCCCTTTCCTTTTGGTTTTCTCTTGCCTAGGCTCAAACTTCTTGGAGAGAGTATTTTTCTTCAAGTCTTGGCCTTTGGATCCAAAGCCCTTTTTCTCGAACTTGTAGAATTTCTTGAACCTTCTCATCAACAAGGCCATTTCTTCGTCTGAGTCATCATTCTCCTCCTTCTTATCTTTGGAGGCTTTCAAAGCAATTCCCTTTTGCTTTTTAGGAGGTGTGGAGGTAGGACCCTTCCTAGACTCATAAGCTAGAAGCCTCCCAATCACCTCACTCGGCTTCATATCCTTGTAGAAGCTATTCTCTTCTAAAGCTGTCACCTTGGACTCAAACCTATCGGGGAGAGATCTCATAATCTTTTGCTTGATTCTCCTATCCGAATATGGGTCACCAAGTTGATGACTTTGGTTTACTATGTCCATCAACTTGATCTCAAAATCGTTGAAGCACTCATTCTCCTCCATCTTAAGCATCCCGAATTGAGTTTGGAGGACTTGAAGCTTGGAGTCCTTCACCACTTCGGTTCCCTCATGTGCAACCCCTAGGATGTCTCATGCCTCCTTAATTATCCTAGTGTTTTGAATAAACTTATATTGATTCTCATCCATTGCATATAGGATGGCATGCATTGCATTCCTATTCCATTTTGATGACTCAAACTCTTGCACGTTCCATTGCGCTTTTGGCTTGAGCACATCCTCTTCTCCTCCCATATGTGTCATCATCGGTGATATGTAGCCGTCTTCAACCACCATCCATGCCCTATCATGGATTTGGTAAATGTACGACTCCATCTTGCCTTTTCAAGAGGCATAATTTAACCTGATGAGTAGGGGAGGTCTCGTGCTAGAAGCACCCTCGTTGCCACCTCTATTTCCACCGTTTCCACTCATAATGTTTATGAATGAATTAAATGAATGCAAATGTATGAATGAACAAAAATCACACAAAATGCAAAACAAACCAAAATGAGCAAGGATCACCTAAGTATATCTAGAAACCCGCTCTGATACCAATTGAAACAAATATTGCAAGGTGTGTATAAAACTATCTAGAGGGGGGAATAGATTTTAAACTATTATTACCAATTTTTGTAATTAGTCAATATTCAGAAAATACCCCAAACTAGTTAAAGCAATAAATCAAGTGTAAAGTACGAAATTTAAATAACACTTGATTTTTACATGGAAACCCAAATTGAGAAAAACCACGGGCTGGTAAGTGCCCCACACTTGAACCTCGAATCCACTAATGGTAAGGTGAATACAACCTAATCCTGGTATAACTCACCACCACTACCTAATCCCAGTATAAGTGAACCTAGTCCAATTGCTTGTGATTTATGCAACCTAATCCCAGAAGCTACACAAGACTTACTTCTCAATGAAGAGATAAAATGGCCTATGTGAATATGCAAAAATATCCAAATATGCAAATAAAGCTAGGGAATCCTATATATTTATCTAGGACGATAACATGACAATTAAAACAATCCTAGATATCAATAGCTAAATGACATGTTATAAAGCTTAGCTAAACATAGATTAGACAATCCTATGAAGCTATCATAATACAACTTTCAAACAATCAATACACTAATCTCAATCATGTATCTAACATATATTCTAATGACATACAAGTGATAAATGAGATTGCTTGTTAAGAAAGACACAAAATATGTAAGATATTAGTGAAAAACTTACCAAGCAAAGTGTGTTGAAAAACCCATGCAAAGATGACACCTAGATAATCAAGGATGATGCTAGATGATGATTGATGCTCATGGAAAAGTGTTTGAGTAATCAAAGGTGAGTTATTTAGTGAATTTTTCTCTTGGAAAAATATGCTAAGTAAAATATCTGATTTTGAACTCCCTTGAACGACCTAAAGGTGAAGAGGCATATATATAGGGTGTAAAAATGAAGTGGCATCGTTTTAATAAGTTTCCCTGTTTTTGCCTGGGGCGCTGTACAGGTCACTGTACGTAAAGCGACTTGTATAGTGCCTACTTGGGAAAAAAATGAAGGACATTCTTCATTGGCGTTGTATGAACAACGCCTTTGTAGGGCAACCCAACAGCGCCAAAACTCTGTCCTCTCGGGTTTCAGATGGTCGTTGTACATAGCTCTGTACGTACAACGCTTTGTACATCGACTGTACAGCGACCCAACAGCGACCGAATTAAATCGATCAGGTCTATACAGCACCTTACCCAGTTCCCACCAAGTCTTAGATGGGCATTGTATGAACAGTGCTTTCAATAGCGCTTTGTACAGCGCCTTACACAATGTATGCAACCTAAGTTTAAACATGACATGGCATTTGACATACAAGATGCAATTATATAAAATGCAAGAAGAGGTGTTAAGAACATGTATGCACACATATAAAGACACACAATATACACAAAGTATGGATATGCATGGAATGTGTGTGTGTGTGTGCAACTAAATCTCTTCAAAGCAAAGTAAGCACTAGAATTTTACCTTTGGTGCTTCTTCTCTTAAGGTCCTGAGAGCCAAAGCTACCTTTACATCAAACCCCAATATGTGGTTTGTCCACAAAATAAGCCAATCAATAAATGAGGACCTTACAATTATATTTATAATGTTTTGGGGGAAATAGGGAAATGGGGATGGGGGAACTTCCCCCACCCCCATTTCAATATGTTAGTGTGGGAAATGGGGAAATGGGAATGTGAGCATGGTTGAGCAAGGTGAAAAGAGAAGTAGAGATTATAGCGGGCTCCCCAGTATCTCTTGTAGACACTTCTTCTGTAAGGATTCCCATATCTTGATTGGCTTATTTCATGGACAAACCATGTGTTAGGGATTGTATGTAAGGGTAGCTTAAGTGGTTCATAATCAAGCTCAAGACCCTCTCATGTCCTCAAGGTTGATAAGCACCAAAGGTAAACTTCTATGTGCTTAATTTGCTTTGAAGAGATTAGTTGCACACACACACTAACATCTCATGCTTAATTCGTTTTCTTGTACGTTGTGTATGTGTTGTTATTATGTGCTCATTAATGTTCATTTACATATCTTCTTGCATGCCTTAAATGATTGCATTTTGTTGACCAAAGTCATGTTCATTCTAGACTTAGGGTTGCGTTCATTGTGATGGGCGTTGTACAAAGCGCTGTACGAACAGCGCCCATATAAGTGCTGTACAAACCTGATCGATTTAAATTGGTCGCTGTTGGGTTGCTATTTCATATTGCATCTTCTATGTCTATATAGAAAGCATCCATGTATGGGTTTGCATCATCACAACTTGCTTGGTAAGATTTTGATTAATTTCATCTTATTTTAGTATTTTTACCATCAAGCCATCTCTTTTAAATTACTTGTATGTTTTAGATCATATGCTAAACACAAGAAAAGAGAATTGATTGTGATGAATTGATTGAGTGTTGTATTGTGATAGCTATCTAGGCTTTGCTTAATCTTGATTAGCTAAGCTATTTGACATGTCATCTAGCTTTTGATATCTAGGGTTGATTTAATTGATTATATCATTATCCTAGATAAGCATCTAAGGTTCCCTAGCCTTGTTTGTTATTTGAATATTCATACATATTCACATAGGTTGCATAATCTCTTCATTGAGAATTAAGTCTTGGGGCTAAGGTTGCTTAGGCTTCAAGCAATTAGAACTAGAGCCACTTCTAAAGGCCCGCGTGGTAGAAGTGGGGGGTTATTGACCGGAGTGTTAGACGAGGTCTACATAGGTTGTAAACTCCATTTCAATTAGTGGATTTCGAGGTTCGAGTGTGGCGCACTAAACAACCCGTGGTTTTTCCCAGTGGTTGGGTTTCCACATATATATCAAGTGTTATTTAAATTCCGCATCTTATTACACTTGCTATATTTTTGTGACTAGTTAGGGGTATTTTTGTAATCTTGACATGTATGCGAAAATTGGGTAATAACGATTAAAATCTATTCACCCCCCTCTAGATATATTTAGAACACACCGAGCGTTTATTTGTGAACTTTCAATTGGTATCAGAGCGGGTTCCTAGATATACTTAGGTGATCCTAACTCATTTTAGGTGTGTTGTGCATTTGTGTGATTTTTGCTTATTCATACATTTTGCATACATTTCATTCATTTGATACAATGAGTGGATATGGTGGCAACCATGAAGGTGCGTCAAGTACACGACCTCTTCTACTCACCAGTGTGAATTATGCCTCATGGAAAGGCAAGATGGAAGCGTACATGTGCCAAATCCATGATAGGGCATGGATGGCTATTGAAGATGGGTATGCACCTCCTATGATGACTCCCACGGGTGGTGGAGAAGAAGTACTCAAGCCTAAGGCTCAGTGGTCCACTGAAGAGTTTGAGACTTCAAAATGGAATAGGAAGGCATGGCATACTCTTCTATGTGCAGTGGATGAAAATCAGTACAAACTGATTCAGAACACTAGGATAGCCAAGGAGGCATGGGATATCCTAGAGGTTGCACACGAAGGAACCGATGTCGTCAAGGATTCCAAGCTACAAGTCCTTCAAACGCAATTTGAGTTGCTTAAGATGGAGGAGGACGAGTGCTTCAATGACTTTGAAGTCAAGCTGATGGATATTGTCAATCAAAGCCATCAACTTGGTGATCTTTATTCAGATAGGAGAGTTAAGCAGAAAATTATGAGGTATCTCCCCGCTAGGTTTGAATCTAAGGTGACGGCTTTAGAGGAAAATAGCACTTACAAGGATATGAAGCCGAGCGAGGTAATTGGAAGACTCCTAGTATTTCACCTCCTAAAAAGCAAAAAGGGATTGCTTTGAAAGCTTCTGAGGTTAAGAAGGAGGAAAAAGGTGACTCGGACCAAGACATGGCTTTATTGCTTAGAAGATTCAAGAAGTTTGTCAAGTTCGAGAATAAGGGCTTTGGATCCAAAGGCCAAGACTTGAAGAAAAAGGCTCCCTTCAAGAGTTTTGAGCCTAGGCAAGAGCATAGTGAAAAGAAAGGGGTCCAATGCTATGAGTGTGGTGGTATAGGTCACATCTCACCCGATTGTGGGAACTTGAAGAACAAAATGGCAAAAGTGATAACCGCCAAGTGGAGTGAAAGTGATGACTCCGGAGAGGGAGACAAGTCATCAAGTGATGATGATCTTACCATCGACTACACGGCATTTGGGGCCACTTGTGTAGAAGACAAAGTTGTTGGTAAGAATGACTTGACTAGTGATCCCATAGTAGAAAGAGATGAAGGAGTAGCTCTAGAAGAGATAGGTGTAGCTACTCATTGGGACATGGCACTCATTAACTTAAGAGACCAAGGTGAAGGTCTTAATGAGGGAAATGACTCCATAGGTGAGATGAAGAGTGGAGGAGATAGCTCTAGTGTAGATGACTCCTCATCTAACTCTACAAATAGAAATGTAGAGAAAATGGATGTTCATGACTTTATAGTCAAGTGTGAAAGTTCATTGAAGAAGAACAATAGAAAATTAAAGATTTTAGAGGATGAAAATCTAGAACTTTCAACACACAATGACCACTTAAGTAAACGAGTGGAAACATCCAAGATGATTGAAGACAAGCTAAGGGATGAGCTAGCTATGTCTAAGAGGAATGAAGAAGGGTTAAAGAGGGAGCTTGATGAAGCTAAAGAGTCATTGACTCGAATGACCTCAAGCACCAAGAAGCTTAACCACATGCTTGGTGTTGGAAAGAACCCTTGTGATAAGAAAGGTATTGGGTATGGAGATTGCAAAGAGATCTCCACTCCAACCAAGACCATCTTTGTCAAGAGTTTGGGCAAGAATGAAGCCTCACCGGTGCACACACCTAGGAAGAAAATCGATCTAGGACAATGCTCAAGAAGTGCACATGTGAAGGAAGCCCCAAGGAGACAACCTCAAGCTCAACGCATTAGAGTCTCTCAAGTCAACATTCCTCATCAAATGACTCTAAATGGAAAGAGGTCAATCATGCATAATGAACCAAGGAAGCAAGCTAGACCGGTTCAATAACAAAGAAGGTTTGAACCCGCTCAACCACAAAGTCATGGGAAGGCTCCTATGCATGCTCAAGGACATGGTATGAATTCTAAATTTATCCCTACATGTCATTTTTGTGGTATTGATGGTCACATTAGACCAAATTGATTTCATTTCATTAAATTATGTAGATTCAAAAGCATGATTGAAAAGAGAATGACAAGAGCTAGAATGCATGCTAATAGGAAGGAAAAATATTCATATTCATGATCCTATTATTTCTAGAACTCTTGAACCATTGACCACTAAGAAAAAAATGTCATATCTATGTGGATAAGGAAAAATGAACCCGCTTGCTACGAGACTAACAAGTCTCAAATAGGTTCAACTAAGTCCAATGGACTTGGTAGGTCCATAAGACCTCAAAACCTTCTTTGATGAAGAATGATGATGACCCATGTGGGGAACTCAAGCAAAGAGAGCAATTGCATACTTGTTGCATGCAAACTTTTTGGAAAAATCTTATGCTTCTTTGTTGATTGCTTGAGTAAGCTTGGTTGCACATATGTATATATGTTTTTAATTCAATAAGTGTGAACCTTGCTTGTCTACAATCCATGTCATATTTATGTTCAAACATGCATTTTTGGACTAGGAGATTTACATAGGAAATATGATTTGAATGACCTATAGTTATCTCTATGACATGATGATTCTTAATGACATGCTTAAAAATTGAAAAAGCATGAAATTCATATAACATGCTCAAATGAAAAAGCATGAATTGATGATTGCATATTCTTAATGCAAAACTTGTGTGAAAAAGCTTATGAGACTCAAAATGAATAAAGGATCTTGTATCCGTTCAAAGGATTTTAAAATCCAAATGTCTCTCTCTTTTTATTAGTTGAACATGGCTACTATCATACGGATATCTTATCCGGAAAAATCAAATAGGGTGCAAAGTCGCTCATGCCATGTTTCGCTTATAAAGTTGGATATAGTTGCTCATAAATTAAAATCAATGAAAACTCTATATCCTTGCTTTTCTCATGACAATGGTGAAATTGGTTTGAATTATTATTAAAAACCTTTGTCATTTGCTTAGCCAAATACCATTGTATTTTGGACTTGAATGCTACATGTCTTGTATGCAAAGCATTTTTGATTCACACATTTTATCAAAATATATCTCCTTGTTTCTCTCCAATTAATTGAGTTGCATAAAGTGCATTTTATGATTATGCAAATGACTTGAATGCTATCATCTCTCTTTGCTAAGTGGCCCAGTTGGGGACTACTCATTTGCCTATATCATGACAAAAAGGGGGAGTAGAATGGTGGTAAAGTGAGTTGTAAATTGTGGTAGCAATTATGCATGTTGGGGAGATAATACATTGAGGGGGAGTAACCTTTTGAGGGGGAGCATTGCATTCATTACACATTGCAAAATGTTGTACTTAAAATTTTAGAATGCAAATGCTTGTTTATGTTCTCACTTGATTCATCTCACTTTTTACTTGAATTGGAAAGTATAGAAACTTTGCTTTCAAGGACTGATTGTTCTACAAGAGATTGAAGACTTCAAGATTTTTTTTTAAAAATATCTCTTTTTAATGTAGATAATCATTGTTGACCTGTAGTTTCTATTATGTTGTGAGGAATCAATGAGAGTGGTGGTTTTGTTACGAAATAGCCAAAGGGGGAGATTGTAAGGATTCCCATATCTTGATTGGCTTATTTCATGGACAAACCACGTGTTGGGGATTGTATGTAAGGGTAGCTTAAGTGGTTCATAATCAAGCTCAAGACCCTCTCGTGTCCTCAAGGTTGATAAGCACCAAAGGTAAACTTCTATGTGTTTAATTTGCTTTGAAGAGATTAGTTGCACACGCACACTCACATCTCATGCTTAATTCGTTTTCTGGTACGTTGTGTATGTGTTGTTATTATGTGCTCATTAATGTTCATTTACATCTCTTCTTGCATGCCTTACATGATTGCATTTTGTTGACCAAAGTCATGTTCATTCTAGACTTAGGATTGCATTCATTGTGATGGGCACTTTGCAAAGCATTGTATGAACAGCGCCCATATAAGCGCTGTACAGACCTGATCGATTTAAATCGGTCGCTGTACAAGCGCTGTACGTATAACACCACTCTGTTTTCCCGAGAGATCAGAGTATGGGCGCTGTACAGGCGCTGTACAAGAGGCGCTCTACGTACAGCGCCCAAGGCAAAAATAGTTATAACTTATCAAAACGCACCACTTTGGTTTTGACACCCTATATATATGCCTCTATGACTTTAGGTCATTAAAGTGAGTTGATTTTCAAATTTCATACTTAGAATATTTTTCAAGCAAAGAAAAATACAAAACTCACCTTTAACCACTCAAATCAAATCCTTTGTGCATCAAATTTCATATTGCATTTTCTATGTCTATATAGAAAGCATCCATGTATGGGTTTGCATCATCACAACTTGCTTGGTAAGATTTTGATTAATTTCATCTTATTTTAGTATTTTTACTATCAAGCCATCTCTTTTAAATTACTTGTATGTTTTAGATCATATGCTAAATACAAGAAAAGAGAATTGATTGTGATGAATTGATTGAGTGTTGTATTGTGATAGCTATCTAGGTTTTACTTAATCTTGATTAGCTAAGCTATTTGACATGTCATCTAACTCTTGATATCTAGGGTTGATTTAATTGATTATATCATCATCCTAGATAAGCATCTAAGGTTCCCTAGCCTTGTTTGTTATTTGAATATTCATACATATTCACATAGGTTGCATAATCTCTTCATTGAGAATTAAGTCTTGGGGCTAAGGTTGCTTAGGCCTCAAGCAATTAGAACTAGAGCCACTTCTAAAGGCCCGCGTGGTAGAAGTGGGGGGTTATTGACTGGAGTGTTAAACGAGGTCTACATATGTTGTAAATTCCATTTCAATTAGTGGATTTCAAGGTTCGAGTGTGGCGCACTAAACAGCCCGTGGTTTTTCGCAGTGGTTAGGTTTCCACGTATATATCAAGTGTTATTTAAATTCCGCATCTTATTACACTTGCTATATTTTTGTGACTAGTTAGGGGTATTTTCGTAATCTTGACATGCATGCGAAAATTGGGTAATAACGATTAAAATCTATTCACCCCCCCTATAGATATATTTAGAACACACCGAGCGTTTATTTGTGAACTTTCATCTTCCTTCCCCAAGATTAAGCCGGTCAAAACAAGAGGATTCATATCATGTGGCTCATATTCCGTGCTCGACTTCCCGGTGGAATGCTTTCAGAGCTTTCTCAGACCGTGCATGCTTTAAAGCTTCGTGGAACTATCGCTCGAGAAGTAAGGAAGTGCCTTGCTCAATGCTTCTTCTTCTTATCTGTAGCCCGAAGTTGATGCTGCTTTAGCTGAGTAGCTCTACTCCTACTATCTAGCTTTGAATCCAATCAAATAGGAAGTAGTAGATAAAGCAGAGGAGAGTGGAATTATCAATTAGGATATTTATTAATGCTGGTGATAATTGGCTTCCACCAACAGTGGACTATGTTATAGATGTTCGAAATCGCTCTATAACGCCCGCCAGCCCCTTAGCCAAGTATCTATTTATGCTAATAACTGACGTCACCTCTTTTCATACTCGATTTCCCATATGCTGATCGTGTGGTTTCTAGCAATCAAAGAAAAAGGTCCAATTTTTCTTGCCTTCCTTAACTAAGTCCAATTCGTCCTCCCAGTATAAAACCTTCACTCACACCTCACAGCTGATTCAATAGCTTCTCCTTCTGTTGACTTCACTCCTTTTGAGCTAACAACAGCGGATGACATAGCAATAGCAGCTCCCATTTCTATTTTATATACGCTAATATCTATTTATGATGAAATCGACTCTCACTTCTCACCTGAGGGTTGCCCTAGACAGACTCTTTTTCCTAGCATTCTTCCTTCACGCCCGAAAAAAGCTAAGCCCGGAAGTTCCTTAACAAGTAAGCAAGTAAACTATCTTGTGCCGAAGGTTAAAGAAACACAGTTAGTCCGGCTAGGTAAACTTACTACTCCTTCGATCAAAATCGGAGCTAGAATAAAGGACAAACCAGTAGCTCAAAGGGGGTTAGACGCATAAAATTAGCATTAGCTAAGCATAAGCTCTACGCCACCCACGATTCCCAATACGAAACTTGCCTCCTTCACTCCAACTCAAACTCAATGCAAGAACTATAAATAAAGGACCAGGATCCCCTATGTAATAGAAAAGAACACAGAAATAGCATAGCGCTGGAAAGCTGGAGTATCCACATAGAGTCATAAGAGTTTAGCTTAATTCAATCCCGATCGATACAAGAGACCGACCCCGAAGCAAGACTTTCACCAACACAAGCACGTGTGTGGCCCAACCCATAAGGGCCATGCGGACTTGACTAATATATATAAGAAAAACACTTCTTTTTGACAGTCGAAGCGAGTCAATAGATTCCTAGCAAACTTCTCTTCCTTCTATGCAAGGAAGAACTATCTGAGGGAGGAACAACCACCAGCCTAGGGAAACCAATTGCCTCCCCGCGAAGAACCATAACAGCTCTCTTCCTGATACAGCTAGTGGTTTGGCAGTCAGTTAACAGCCTATTTCGGTAGTCCCGGAAAAGTCAAGTGTAAGGTTTATGATTTGTATTGGCTTAATTCCATTGCAAAACACTTTATGATTGTATTAGTTGTTGCTTAGGACATTATTTGAAGAAAGGAAGCTTAAAGAGTGAAGAGCAATGTCTAGTGCAAAAGTCGCCTTCAAGAGGTGAAAAACGTCAAAGGTAAATCTTGACTTCCATCCTCTTGCAAGGCGTTAGCGCACACACACACAATTCATACATGTGTGTCCCTGCATCGTGGTTGAAACATTTGGTATAACACATTCACACACTTCATAGCATGCTCATGCATTGATCTTGTATTGACAAACATTGTGAAATTGCATGCTTTGTGACTATCTCTTTGATATGGCATGTTTGTGTGAATATGTGTTTATTTGTTTTTGTATTTTTTGTTTAGGACTTGAACATGTTCTTATTTAATGCCTTATTGAGTTCCGGTCATTTCGGTTACTCATTCATAAGGTTTCGAGTCCAAACAAGTTGACTATGCTACTTTTCGTTCTCATTTGTTGTGTTGACTTCATCGTCAGATTCTGAGATGATTTCTCAACCATTTTTCAAAATTGAGTAGTCATAGTTGTGCATGAGGGAGTCACGGTTTGTAATCAGAAAATGGATTCGAAATCGGAGGTCGAATGCTCAAGATATGGGCTGAAGATCCGAAGGAGCGCACGAGAGGAGTTGGAATCACGTGTGGCCACATGGCCAGCCCGTGTGGGAGGCCGTGGGCCCCACGGGCAAGGGAGCCCTCTGCTCCCATGGGCCGCAGCACCCCCCATGGGGTGGTGATGAGGCGGCTCCTGATTTGCTCGTAAAATCTCTCCTTTCCCTCCTTTTAAGCTCACCTCCTTCCCTCCACACTTTGATGAATTTTGAAGAACACTTGAACATTCTCGCATCAGAATTCTACAATTTTTTGTTTACTTGTTTTGATCATATCTCTCTCATACGAACTCGAAATCAATCGATTCAAAAACCAAAATTATTGGTCTCGAAGAGAGCTACAAACCCCAAGCATTTCCAGAGGCAGCTGACTTCACCATTTTTCTCAGCTGAAGCATTTTCAGTACGTGGTCAGTGTTTGAATTTCAACTTCTTCTTTTTCGATTTCATCTTTGATCATCTCTTGATTCTTACTATTTGATTGATGAAATTTGTTGAGAAGTATGTTAGATCACTTGCTAGGGTTTTTTGATCATTTGTTAATTGAGTTTTAGCTTTGTGATTTGTTTTGAACATATATGTGCTAAACTTGATTTATCATGAAATTGATTATAGAAAATATATGTGTGATGTGCTTCATGTTATTTTCTATGTTTTATTTCATGATCTAAGAACTAGGTTTTTAGTGTGATAAATTGAATATTCATACCTTTGTTCTTATTGATTTGCATGTCTTGATTTCTAGATAATTTTGTGATTGTGTGTTGAAATCATATTCTAGACAATCATTGAACATGTACATTTTGCTTGATTGATCATCTAGCTTAATTTGTTTGTGTTTGCATCACTTGCATCACTTTAGATCATAGCCTTGCATTAGGTTGAAGTCTCTAGCAAAGTGAGTGAAGCTTTGTGGATAGAGCAAGGGAGCCTTGATTAGAGTCGGGAGGACTCGGATAATCAAGCAAGGAAGTCTTGTCTAGGGTCGGGAGGATCCGGATAGGCAAGCAAGAAATCTTCCTAGAGACGTGAGCGTCTTGGATAGGAAGTTGCTTTCTAGAGGTGTAGGACACATCTCGGATAGGAAGTAGGCTTGGTGATTCACTAGCCCGAGGGTAGATTAGGAGTTGATAGCTTGAGCGGATATCATGAGTGATAGCTTGAGTGTGTATGTCCTTTTTCACATAGTGGATTGCTTCGCCGGTGGTTGTGGTATCAACCCGTGGATGTTTCCTCATTGAGGTTTTACCACGTTAAAATCATTGTGTTCAATTTTGCTTTACTTTCCTTTATCTTCCATATATTACATTGATTGCACATCTTGTAAATTGATTAACTCTTGTCTTAGTGAAATCAATTTATTTGCTAAATCTAATCAAGTGTGCATTTGCTTTGTAATTTTCCGCATTATTTTTAATTGGAAGAATTTGGAGCCTATACCTATTCACCCCCCCTCTAGGTATATTTCACTACTACATTAAGGGAAATTTCATTTGGTATCAGAGCGGGTGTCTAGATGCACTTAGATTGATCCTTTCTTTGTAGTATTTTTGTGTTTGTTTTTGTTTGTGATAAAATCATGATTAAGGAAGTGTATTCCTATGTGGCTTCTTTTGTTGAACATATTGACTTAGATGAGAAAAAGATCAATGATCTTACTTTTGAAAATGAACGTTTATCCAATGTCAATATGTCCCTCAACAAGAAGTTAGAGAATCATGATCTTGGCTCAAAAGAGTTCAATGAACTTAAAGACAAGATCCTAAGTCTATAATTGAATCTTAAAGATAGCAATGATAGACTTGGTATCTTGAAGCAAGAAATTGAGCAAAGAGATTGTTCTCTTGTTAATGCTAAGAAACTTGAAAATGTGCTTAAATCCAAACTTAATGAGCATTTAAATCAAGAGAAAAAGTATGAACAATGGCTTGATAAATCACATAAAGATGTTTTGTTTAGTGATAACAAAGCGGAAAAATATGCCATTGAACTTAGGATGCTTCGTGAGAAACTTGATGAGGCTAATAAGGTGATTAGCAAGATGTCATCTAGTTCTAATAAAGTTGAAACCCTCATTAAAAGTGGAAAGCATCCATGTGACAAAAGAGGTTTGGGTTATATCAATGAGAAGGAGACTCCTTCATCTAACAAATCTACTTTTGTCAAAGCAAGCATTGAATCAGTTGTAGGTACACTTTCTCAAGGTAAAGCTATGAAAGCTACCGGAGGTGCCTCTTCATCAACAAGGATGTTCAATGGGAGAACTCAACAACTTAAGCATCAAGAAGCAACAACCTCAAATGCAAGAGGTGGAGCATCAAGGGAAGCTCTTCAAAGAGGTAAAATTGTGAGAAGACCAAATGCTATGGAAGCAAATGCAAATGGTAAATTTCTCAAATTTATTCCTATTTGTCATCATTGTAATATGATATGACATATTCGACCTAGATGCTTTAAGTATATTCGGAAATGCAAACTTGATAATGCTTTTCATGATATGTCTTTGAATGGACCTAGGCAATCATCCATGTATGGATATAGAAATAGACCTTGGAAGACCTTGGAAAAGCATGTTGTTGAAAAAGTTGTTGATGACTTGCTTGCTAAATCTTGTGTTATGCCTCACTCTACTATGAATAAGAAAATTGATAATGCTTTGTTTGATATTTTTGAAGATGTGATCAATGAGGTCAAGGTGCATGTTAAAAAGTCTAACATTGAGTCAAAGCATGTTAGAAGTAAAAGTGAGAAGCGTGTTGTGAAAAATGTGTAGATTAGAAAAGACACATCTAAATGTAATGTTGCACAATATGCTTTACGTGCCAACTCCTCCTATTCTTGGTACCTAGATAGCGGTTGCTCTAGGAACATGACCGGGAACAAAGAGTTCTTTAAGAATCTTGTTTTAAAGGATGGAGGTTGGGTTACTTTTGGTGATGGTACCAAAAAGCAAGTTCTTGGCAAGGGAACAATTTGTATCCCCAGATTGCCTAAACTTCGCAATACTTTGTATGTTGATGGGTTACAAGCTAACTTGATAAGCATTACTCACTTGTGTGAAATTTTTAAAGAAGTTAGCTTTAACAAAGGTGTATGCACTATAATTGATAAAAAGGGCGATGTTGTCCTAAGAGTCAAAAGGTCTATAGACAATTGCTATTGTCTTGAGATAGATCCTCTAACATGCAACATGGCACATGAGTGCAATAAGCTTGATTTGTGGCATCAACGTTTGGGTCACATGAATTTTAAAGATTTGAAAAAAGCTTGAAAAACATGGCATTGTTAGAGGTCTTCCTAATCTTGGTAAAAAGCTTGAGGTGGTTTGTGAACCTTGCCAATTAGGTAAGCAAACTAAAGTGCCTCATAAGAAAAATTCTTACATAGCTACCAAGAGACCTTTAGAACTTGTGCATATGGACCTAATGGGACCAATTCAAACCGAGAGCATTAATGGCAAAAAGTACATTTTTGTATGCGTTGATGACTTCTCTAGGTTTACTTGGGTTTATTTTCTTAGAAACAAGACCGAGGCTTTTGATTACTTTAAAAAGTTTTGTAATCAAGTTCAAAATGAAAAAGGTCTTGATATCAAGAAAATATGTCGCATTAGGAGTGATCATGGGACGGAATTTGAAAATGCAAAATTTAGTGAGTTTTGTGATGGTTTAGGGATTTCTCATGAGTTCTCCGCACCTAGAACTCCTCAACAAAATGGTGTTGTTGAGAGGAAAAACCGTGTCTTGCAAGAGATGGCTAGGGTCATGCTCAATAGCAAGAAAGTCCCTAGAAACCTATGGGCCGAGGCGGTCAATACCGCTTGTTATGTGTCAAATCGTGTTTTCAAAAGACCCGGCACAAAAAAAACGTCCTATGAGCTTTGGAAAGGCAAGAAGCCTAATGTGAGTTACTTCCACACTTTTGGGAGTAAATGTTATATTTTGAATGATAGAGATCACTTAGGAAAGTTTGATGCAAAAAGTGATGTTGGTCTCTTTCTTGGGTATGCTATTAATAGTCGTGCATATAGAGTCTTTAACTTGACTACTAAGACTATCATGGAGTCTATCAATGTGAAGATAGATGATCTTAGCATGCTTAATTTGTGTGATGATAATAGTGTCAATGAACCTAAAGAAAACATGTTGAATGACACTAAAACACCTATTAATGTGGCTAGTAGTGTTTCTAGTCAAGATGATGAAATTGATAGTTATATTGAAGTTGTAAGTCAAGGGTTGGAAAATGCTTTAAATGATAATCAACAAAGTGACCAAGTTGTTGAACATTCTCACCCAAGACTTAGAAACTTACACTATCAAGGAGACATCATAGGTGAATTAAATGAAGGGGTTAGAACAAGAAATCAAATTGCTAACCAAATATCCTATGCTTGCTACACTTCTCAGATTGAACCCAAAAACATTAATGAAGCAATTGTTGATGAATATTGGGTTGGGGCTATGCAAGATGAACTTAATCAATTTGAGAGGAATGAAGTGTGGTCCTTAGTTCCTAGACCCAAAGATATAAATGTAATTGGCACTAAATGGGTGTTGAAACTAATTATAGCACGGTGTGTATAAACCTATCTAGAGCGGGGGGTGAATAGATTTTACGCTTTTTACCCAATTTTTCGTGTTAGTCAAAATTACGAATTTACCCTCAAGATAATATAAACAAGCAAGTGTAATATGGTGCGGAAATTAAATCAACACTTGATTTTTACGTGGAAACCCTCACGGGAAAAACCACGGGCTATGTAAGTAAGCCACACTCGAACCTCGAATCCACTAAATGTGCAAACGATTACAACCTAATCCCGGAAGTAATCACACACCTACCTAATCCCGGTATGAGTGAACCTAGTCCAATTTGCTTGTGATATAAGCAACCTAATCCCAATTGCTACACACAAGACTTACCTTCTCTTGAAGAGAATACAACCCTAAGTGAATATGTGAAAATATCCAAAATGCAACATAGAGCAAGGGAAACCCTATATGCTTATCTAAGATGATTAATATGCAATTAAGAACAATCCTAGATATCAAAACTAAATGACATGTCAATTAGTTAAGCTAATCAATATTAAGCACAAAACCTAATATGCTAGCACAATACAACTTCTCAAACATACATCATACTAATCTTAATTTTGTATCCAAAGCATACAAAATAACAATCAAGTAATTAATTGAGATTGCTAGATAAATTAAACACAAAACATGTAAGATATTAGTGAAAAGCTTACCAAGCAAAGTATGATGAAGATTCCATGCAAGATGACATCTAGATGATCTAAGATGATGCTAGATGATGATTGATGATCATGAAATTGTGTTTGAGTAATTAAAAATGAGTTCTTTGTGTATTTTTCTTCTCTTGAAAAATATCCTAAGTATGAAGCATGAATAAGAACTCTTGTAAGTGACCTAAAATCAAGTTAGCATATATATAGAGGCCATAAGTGAAGTGAGGTCGTTTTGAAATTTCGCCAGAAAAATGCTCTGTACGCTGGTGGACCAGCGCTGGTGGACCAGCGCTGGTGGACCAGCGCAGGACCAGCGCATAAGCCAATTTTGGCTTGAGTGCTGGACGATAGGCGCTGCCACCAGTGCCAGTCCAGCGGCGCACACCTGGGCGATTGGCACTGGTGGCCTTGCGCTGGTCCACACCAGCGCACGACCAGCGGTGCTCAACTGGGCGATTTGTGCCGGTGAGCGGCGCTGGTCGACCGGCGCTGGTGGACCAGCGCACAGCCTACATTTTTGTACCCCACAAGCAATCATGCAAGGGGAACAAAAGTAAACAAAGATGCATCCTAAAAGCCTAAATGCTATGATGTTATAAACACAAGATGCAATCATAAAATCAAGCAAGAAGAGATGTAAATAAGCATTGATGCACAACAAAAAGAAACACAACATACAAAGATTAAACATATGCATGAGTTGTGAGTGTGTGCAACTATCTCTTCAAGACAAGTAAGCACTTAGAGTATTACCTTTGGTGCTTGTCAATAATGAGGTCTTCAAAGGGCCTAATGCAATAACAACAACATCTAAACTACCCTTACAAAGAATCCCCACATATGGTTTGATCACGAAATAAGCCAATTAAAAACAACGGGAATCCTTACAATCTCCCCCTTTGGCTATTTCGTGACAAAACCATCACTCACGTTGATTCCTCACAAAAAAAATAGAAACTACGGGATTACAATGATATTCTACATTACAAAGAGATAAGAGAATGCAACTTGAAGTCTTCAATCCTCTTATAGAATAATCAATCCCTGAAAAGAGTTTCTAACATTTCCAATTCAAGAAAAGTGTGAGATTAATCATGTGAGAACAATACCAAGCATTTGCATTTTTAGAATTTAGGCACAACATTACCAAATATATGCAATGAATGATAAATGCAATGCTCCCCCTCAAAGGGTTACTCCCCCTCAATGTATGTTCTCCCCAAAATGCACAATAGCTTCTATATTTTGCAACTCCCCTTACCATATCCTACTCCCCCTTTTTGTCATGATATAGGCAAAGGAGTAGTCCCCAACCGGGTCACTCAAAGCAACGAGAGATAGAAGCATGCAAGATTTGCATATACATATAAGTCACTTTATGCACTTCAATTAATTTGAGAGAAACAAGGAGATTTATTTGAGAAAATGTGTGAATCCAACATGCTTTGCATACAAGACATATAGCATTCAAGTCCAAAATACAATGGTATTTGGCAAAGCAAATGACAAAGGTTTCTAATAAGAATTCAAACCAATTTCACCAATGTCATGGGAAAAGCAAGGATATAGAGATTATTGATTTCAATATAAGAGTAACTATATCCAACTTTATAAGCGAAACATGGCATGAGCGACTTTGCACCCTATTAGATTTTTCCGGATAAGATATCCGTATGATAGTAACCATGTTCAACTAATAAAGAAAGAGAGACATTTGGAATGTAAATTCCTTTGAACGGATACAAGATCCTTTATTCATTTTGAGGCTCATTAGCTTTCACACAAGTTTTGTATTTTTAAGAATATGCAATCATCAATTCATGCTTTTCATGTGAGCATGTTGTATGAATTTCATGCTTTTTCATTTAGCATTAGCATGTTATTAAAGAAACATCATGTCATGGAGATAACTATAGGTCATTCACATCATACTTCCTATGTAAATCTCCTAGTCCAAAAATGCATGTTTGAACATAAATATGACATGGATTGTAAACAAGCAAGGTTCACACTTATAGAATAGAAAACATATATACATATGTACAACCAAGCTTACTCAAGCAATCAAAAGAAGAGGCATAAGTTATTTCAAATTTTTTGCAAGTTACAAGAATGCAAAATAGCTCTCTTTGCTTGAGTTCCCCATATGGGGTCAATCATAGAACATCACTCCACAAGACATATCCCAATAGATCTACTAAGAGTTTTAAATCGAGTAGCATCTAAGAGTTTAGTAAATAAGTTCGCAAGTTGATCATTAGTACCTACATGTTCAAGTACTATGCATTTATTTTCAACAAGCTCTCTAATGAAGTGATGGCGGATGTCAATATGCTTAGTTCTAGAATGTTGAACCGGATTCTTGGAAATATTAATAGCACTCATGTTATCACAAAAGAGAGTGAGAGTACCTTGGTTGAATCCGTAGTCTGCTAGCATTTGTTTCATCCAAAGGAGTTGTGTGCATCCACTCCCCGCGGCTATGTACTCGGCCTCGGCCGTGGACAAGGAAATCGAGTTTTGCTTCTTGCAAAACCAAGACACCAAGTTGTTGCCTAGAAAGAAGCAACCGCCCGATGTGCTCTTCCTATCATCACAATTTCCTGCCCAATCCGTATCACTAAAGCCAACAAGACTAACATTAGTATCAAAAGAGTACCAAATCCCATAGTTGGATGTCCCATTCACATAGCGAATGATCCTCTTCACGGAAGAGAGGTGGGACTCCTTAGGATCCGCTTGGTACCTAGCACACACACCCACACTAAAAGATATATCGGGCCTACTTGCGGTCAAATAAAGCAAGCTACCTATCATGCCCCAATATAGAGTTTGTTCCACACTTTTACCACTAACATCCTTGCTTAGCTTCAAAGTGGTACGCATGGGTGTATCACAATGTTTGGCTTTCTCTAAACCAAATTTCTTCACTAGGTTCTTAGCATATTTGGCTTAGGTTATGAAAATCCCATCATGCATTTGCCTAATTTGCAAACCTAGGAAATAACTAAGCTCACCAACAAGACTCATCTCAAATTCAAGAGACATGACATCAACAAATTGTTGGACTTTGGTGTTGTTGGTGGAGCCAAACACTATGTCATCAACATATATTTGAGCTATGAAAAGCTCATCATTGTCTCTCTTGATGAATAGTGTCTTGTCAACACTACCTCTTGTGTAGTTATTGTCAACAAGAAATTAAGTGAGGCGCTCATACCAAGCCCTCGGTGCTTGTTTCAACCCATAAAGTGCCTTTTTGAGGTGATAAACATGATTGGGGTGGTGTTGATCGGTTCATTTCTATACATGTTCTAGGCCCCGAATTCCTATTATTTATGCTTTGTTCTTGAGTAAATTAGGTTGTTTAATGTGTTTGTTGAGCATGTGTAGGTCCATTCCATTCTAGTGGTGTTAAATCTTATTTTGGAAGAAAAGGAATCAAAAGATGGAGAAAATGAGCAAATTGGAAGAAACAATGAAAAGATGATTTTCGGCCAGTGCAGAACCTCTATGTTGCGGGGCCCATATCTCTCAGCTCCAGTTGAATTGTGTGTCCTACCACCTATGGATTGAAAGCCCCGGAAGTCTAGTTTCCAACGCACTTTTCGGATTGCAATTCCGATATTCCTAAAAGAAGTTATGACCGATTTAGTAACCGAAGGTCAGGCCTGAAATGTTTACCGCGGCCCAGACCGCCCACCGTGCAACTTGCCTGGGCAGCGACCTGGGCAGCGAGCCATAACAGAACAAGTCCGCTTCTTGTGCAGCTGTGGAGGCAACTTGCTTGGGCAGCGACCTGGGCAGCGGTAATTCGTAAATTTGGTTCGTTTGGGACATCAAGTAACCTATTTTTGAGAGGATTATATATAGAAATTGATATCTTATTTTGAAGGGAGAGCCACCACAAGGGGATTAGACCCAAAAACACCATTCTTTCACATTCATTCATTCCATTCAATTATTCATTCACATCATCCATCCTTGGAGGATTCTTGGAAGCAAGAAGAAGGAGATTTCCAGCCAAGAAGCTATCAAGATAAATATGGGTTTTCTCTACATCTCTTCTATGTTTTTGTTCTCTCCATTGATGTGTAACTAAACCTCTAACTAGGGGATTGATGTAACCAATTTTGGACAACTCTATGTAATCAATTAGTCTATCTTTTTGTTAATCAATTAGGTTTTAGTCTTGTCTATTGAATTAATTGCTCTATATTACTGATTCATATTATTTTGTGGCCTCAATTGATATGAGTTTGTGATTTAGTTTATCCATGAGATTAGGGTTTAGATGTGAATGGCCTTTCCATTTAAATCACAATCATAAGCTTAATAGATTTGAAAGTTAATGTTTGCATGGCCTTGTTGCATTGATTTGGCTTAGAGTTTTGTTCCAAAGGATTTCGTTACTATCACTTGACACATGGCCTTTGTGCGAGTGGTGGGAAGGAGATTCGTTCTTAATTGTTTATCAAAACAAGCCCTAAACTTTATTGAAGTGTTTATTGAGACTAATTGAGAGCATTGAGTGTCTAAGAAAGGTGCATCGATTCCCTAGTATCTCCCCATATATTCATTCTTTGATTTGATTATTCGTTGATTTGATTTTTAGTTCAAGTAGTCATAATTTAGGTTAATTCTAGAGTTAAACAATTTTTCCAAAGAAAAGCATTATGCAATTTAGTTTTCGCATTTAGAGTAACCTTTGCTAGATTAATTGGTTTTAACTGATAAAATCGCCGATCCCAGTGAACGAACTTTCTTAATAAATTGAACACAGATTTTACTGCATCAGGTGTGCATCCACAAACCCCTTAGGTTGTTCAACAAACACTTCCTCTTGCAAGAATCCATTGAGGAAGGCACTCTTGACGTCCATTTGGTGTAATTTGAACTTGTGCACACAAGAGATGGACAAGAGAAGCCTAATGGACTCTAAGCGGGCAACGGGAGCAAAAGTCTCCTCAAAGTCGATACCCTCAATTTGAGAGTACCCTTGTGCTACAAGTCTAGCCTTGTTCCGCACTATGTTGCCATCCTCATCGGATTTGTTCCTAAATATCCATTTTGTGCCTATGACATTAGTGGTCTTAGGCCTAGGAACTAGAGTCCAAACCTCATTCCTTTCGAATTGGTTTAGCTCTTCTTGCATGGCTAGAACCCAAAATTCATTATTTAAGGCTTCTTCAACCTTTTTGGGTTCAATTTGAGAGGTGTAGCATGTATAGCTAATAAGATTAGCAAGTTGACGTCTAGTCCTAACACCCTCATTTACCTCTCCAATGATATCTTCTTTATCATGGAGTTTCCTAACCCATGGAGCGGGTTCTTTAGAGTCCAAGAGAGGAACTCTATCAATAGGTTGTGTGTCATTATTGTTGACATTAGATGTCCCAACATTAGGTGACACCACAACCTCCTCCAAAGGAGAAACATCACTAAAAATAACCTCCTCCTCATGATCATTTGACTTGAGCCTAGTATCATCAAATACGACATTGGATGATTCCATAACACTTAAAGTCTTTAAATTGAAAACTCTATAGGCTCTACTATTCAAGGCATAGCCAATAAAAATACCCTCATCACTCTTAGCATCAAATTTGCCAAGTTGATCACGGTCATTCAAAATGTAGCATTTGCTTCCAAAGGTGTGGAAGTAGCTAACATTTGGCCTCTTGCCTTTCCATAACTCATAGGAGGTGTTTCTAGTACCGGGCCTTAGGAACACTCTATTTCCTATATAGCAAGCCGTGTTGATGGCTTCGGCCCATAGGTTCCTAGGGACATTGTTGCTAAGCAACATCACACGGGCTATCTCTTGAAGGACCCTATTTTTCCTCTCAACAACTCCATTTTGTTGAGGTGTCCTAGGAGCAGAAAATTCATGGGAGATGCCTAAACCATTACAAAAGGTTTCAAAGGTGGCATTCTCAAATTCCCTCCCATGGTCACTTCTAATCCGTTTAATGCTTTTAATATTAGAGTTCATTTCATTTTGAATTTTATTACAAAGCATTTTAAACTTATCAAAAGTTTCGGATTTTTCTCTAAGAAAATATATCCATGTGAACCTAGAGAAATCATCAACACAAACAAAAATGTATCTCTTTCCACCCAAACTTTCGGTTTGCATGGGACCCATGAGGTCCATGTGAAGAAGCTCAAGTGGCTCCTTGGTGGTGAGATACTTACCCTTTTTGTGCATGCTTTTAGTTTGCTTTCCTTGTTGGCAAGGTCCACAAATACCATTGGCTTTCTTCCCAAGCTTAGGGAGGCCACGCACACAATTGAACTTTCCAAGGGTCCGTAGATCCCTAAAGTTCATGTGGCCAAGTCTTTCATGCCACAACTCAATTTGCTCATCCATGGATACATGATTAGATACAATTCTAGCTTCAAGACAATAACAATTGTCGCTAGATCTCATGCCCTTCAACAAGGTTTGTCCATCGGGTTTTAGAGATAGAGCAATAATCTTTAGAAAACAAGACGGAATATCCTTCATCACTAAGATGTGAAATGCTTATTAAATTGGCTTTCAAGCCATCAACAAATAAAGCATTGGATAAGGAGGGTAATCCGGGAACGGAAATGGTTCCTTTCCCTACAACATTTCTTTTGGAACCATCACAAAAAGTGACATTTCCACCTTCCTCCATAACAAGAGTCTCGAAGAAACTCTTGTTTCCCGTCATGTGCATAGAGCACCCACTATCCAAATACCAAAAATTAGAAGAATTTGCCTTCAAGGCTATTTGTGCAACATGGCAAACATTTTCATTCTTTCTAATCCACTTAGCAACAATTTTAGCTTTCTTAGTGGTCTTTGGTACATGTGCTCTACTATTTCTAGGATCATGCAAATCAATATTTTCATTCCTAGAAACATGCATCTTGGCTCTATACTTTCTCTTTTCAATCATGCTTTGTTTTCTACACATTTTAATATATTGAAAGCAATTTGGTCTAATATGACCATCACAACCACAAAAGTGACAAATAGGGATGAAAAAAGGAATCATACCTCGCCTTTGAGCACGTCCATGTCTTTGTGGATAAGTGGGTTCAATCCATCTTCGTTGTTGAACCGGTCTTGGTTGCTTCCAAGCTTGAGGTTGCATGATTGGTCTCTTTCCTTTGTGAGCCAATTTGGGAGGAGTGTTGGCTTGAGGAACCTTAGGAGGTTGAGCTTGAGATTTCCTTCTTGGCCCCATTTTCACTTGTGCATTAGAACATTGTCCTACTTCTAACTTTTTTCTAGGAGGTTGCACAAATGAAATTTCTTCGTTCTTCAAGCTCTTGACAAACACTGTCTTGTTAGAGGTTGAGACTTTCTTGCCATCTTCATACCCAAGACCTCTCTTGTCACTTGGACTCTTTCCAACACCAAGTAAATGATCAAGCTTCTTGGTGCTAGAATCTATCCTAGCCAAGGACCCTTTAACCTCAACAAGTTCCCTCTTCAAGCCTTCTTCACTTCTCTTGGATAAGTCTAACTCCTCAATTAACTTATCCTCTCTCCTCTTCAATCTTTCCACTTGTTCACTTAAGTGGTCATTGTGAGCCGAAAGTTCAAGGTTTTCTTCTCTCAACCTCTCAATCTTTCTTGTGCTTTTAAGTGCTAAATCATTGAACTCGACATGGTATTTAGCAAGCACCTTTTGATCCACAAACTTCTTTTTGGAACTAGAAGAGGAGTCACTTTCTTCTTCACTAGAGTCAATTTCCTCTTGACTCATCTCCTCTTTTTCACTAGCACTTTTGCTCTTGTGAGAAGAGGCAAAAGCTAGGAAGTTAGCCATGAGCTCTTCTTCACTAGAAGACTTATCTTCCTCATTGGAGTCATCACTACTCCCACTCAATGTGGCGGCCATCACTTTACCCTTCTTCCTTTCATTGTGATTAGCACATTCGGGGGCAAAGTGACCAATCCCACCACATTCAAAGCATCGGACCCCTTTCCTTTCGGTCCTCTCTTGTCTAGGCTCAAACTTCTTGAAGGAACTCTTTTTCTTCAAATCTTGTCCTCTTGACCCAAATCCCTTCTTCTTCTTGAACCCCATAACCTTGTTGAACCTTTTCACAAATAAGGCAAGGTCTTCATCCGATTCATGCTTTGCCTCATTTGCATCCTTAGATGCTTTCAAAGCTATTCCTCTAGACTTCTTAGGAGGAGTAGTGGTGCTAGGAGCCTTCCTAGACTCATATGCAAGGAGACGCCCAATTACCTCGCTAGGCTTCATATCCATGTAGCCACTATTTTCTTCTATGGCCGTCACCTTTGATTCAAACCTATCGGGGAGAGATCTCATAATTTTTTGCTTGACTCTCCTATCCGAATACGGGTCTCCGAGTTGATGGCTTTGATTTACTATGTCCATCAATTTGATTTCGAAGTCATTGAAGCATTCATCCTCTCCCATCCTAAGTAACTCAAATTGAGTTTGGAGGACTTGAAGCTTGGACTCCTTCACCACCTCGGTTCCCTCATGTGCAACTTGAAGGATGTCCCATGCCACTTTTGCAATCTGAGTATTCTGAATAAGCTTGTACTGATTCTCATCCATTGCACACATAATGGCATGCATCACCTTCCTATTCCACTTTGAAGCCTCAAACTCTTGCACGTTCCATTGCGCCTTAGGCTTCAAAACATCTTCTCCTCCACCCGCGGGAGTCATCATAGGGAGATCATATCCGTCTTCCACCGCCATCCATGCACAGTCATGAATTTGGCATATGTAGGATTCCATCTTCCCTTTCCATTGGGAATAGTTCAATCCGGTAAGAAGTGGAGGCCTTGTGCTAGAAGCTCCTTCGTGGCTACCACCATTTCCACCGTTTCCACTCATAGTGTTTATGAATGAATGAAATGAATGCAAATGTATGAATAGTCAAAAATCACACAAAATGCAAAACACACCAAAACAAGCAAGGATCACCTATGTATGTCTAGGAACCCGCTCTGATACCAATTGAAACTAATTATAGCACGGTGAGTATAAACCTATCTAGAGGGGGGGTGAATAGATTTTACGCTTTTTACCCAATTTTTTGTGTTAGTCAAAATTACGAATTTACCCTCAAGATAATATAAACAAGCAAGTGTAATATGGTGCGGAAATTAAATCAACACTTGATTTTTACGTGGAAACCCTCACGGGAAAAACCACGGGCTATGTAAGTAAGCCACACTCGAACCTCGAATCCACTAAATGTGCAAACGATTACAACCTAATCCCGGAAGTAATCACACACCTACCTAATCCCGGTATGAGTGAACCTAGTCCAATTTGCTTGTGATCTAAGCAACCTAATCCCGATTGCTACACACAAGACTTACCTTCTCTTGAAGAGAATACAACCCTAAGTGAATATGTGAAAATATCCAAAATGCAACATAGAGCAAGGGAAACCCTATATGCTTATCTAAGATGATTAATATGCAATTAAGAACAATCCTAGATATCAAAACTAAATGACATGTCAATTAGTTAAGCTAATCAATATTAAGCACAAAACCTAATATGCTAGCACAATACAACTTCTCAAACATACATCATACTAATCTCAATTTTGTATCCAAAGCATAAAAAATAACAATCAAGTAATTAATTGAGATTGCTAGATAAATTAAACACAAAACATGTAAGATATTAGTGAAAAGCTTACCAAGCAAAGTATGATGAAGATTCCATGCAAGATGACATCTAGATGATCTAAGATGATGCTAGATGATGATTGATGATCATGAAATTGTGTTTGAGTAATTAAAAATGAGTTCTTTGTGTATTATTCTTCTCTTGAAAAATATCCTAAGTATGAAGCATGAATAAGAACTCTTGTAACTGACCTAAAATCAAGTTAGCATATATATAGAGGCCATAAGTGAAGTGAGGTCGTTTTGAAATTTCGCCAGAAAAATGTTCTGTGCGCTGGTGGACCTGCGCTGGTGGACCAGCGCAGGACCAGCGCACAAGCCAATTTTGGCTTGAGCACTGGACGGCAGGCGCTGCCACCAGTGCCAGTCCAGCGGCGCACACCTGGGCGATTGGCGCTGGTGGCCTTGCGCTGGTCCACACCAGCGCACGACCAGCGGCGCTCAACTGGACGATTTGCGCCGGTGAGCGGCGCTGGTCGACCGGCACTGGTGGACCAGCGCACAGCCTACATTTTTGTACCCCACAAGCAATCATGCAAGGGGAACAAAAGTAAACAAAGATGCATCCTAAAAGCCTAAATGCTATGATGTTATAAACACAAGATGCAATCATAAAATCAAGCAAGAAGAGATGTAAATAAGCATTGATGCACAACAAAAAGAAACACAACATACAAAGATTAAACATATGCATGAGTTGTGAGTGTGTGCAACTATCTCTTCAAGACAAGTAAGCACTTAGAGTATTACCTTTGGTGCTTGTCAATAATGAGGTCTTCAAAGGGCCTAATGCAATAACAACAACATCTAAACTACCCTTACAAAGAATCCCCACATATGGTTTGATCACGAAATAAGCCAATTAAAAACAACGGGAATCCTTACAGGTGTTTAGGAATAAGACCGATGAAAGTGGCAAGATTGTGAGGAATAAAGCTAGACTAGTGGCTCAAGGTTACACTCAAGTGGAGGGTGTTGACTTTGATGAGACGTTTGCCCCGGTTGCTCGTCTCGAGTCCATTAGACTTTTGTTGTCCATTGCATGCATTAAAAAGTTCAAATTATTTCAAATGGATATCAAAAGTGCTTTTCTCAATGGATACCTTCAAGAAGAAGTGTATGTTGAACAACCTAAGGGTTTTGTAGACCCACACTCTCCTAATCATGTGTTTAAATTGAAAAAGGCTCTCTATGGCCTTAAACAAGCTCCAAGAGCTTGGTATGATAGGTTGACTCAATATCTTATTGACAACCAATATAGGAGAGGTGGCATAGATAGAACTTTGTTTATCAAACATCATGATCATGATATTTTTGTTGCACAAATATATGTTGATGACATTGTTTTTGGGTCTACTAATAAAACCAAGGTTGATGAATTTGTTAGTGTTATGTCAAGTGAATTTGAAATGAGTATGGTGGGTGAGTTGAATTATTTTCTAGGAATGCAAGTGAAGCAAACTAGCATGGGCATAATGTTGAATCAATCTAAATATGCTAAAAATCTAGTTAAGAGATTTGGCCTAGAAAATGGAAAAGATTTTGAAACTCCCATGAGCACCACTTTAAAACTTGACAAAGATGAAAAAGGGAAAAGTGTTGACCAAAGCCTTTATAGAAGCATGATAGGTAGTCTACTTTACCTAACGGCTAGTAGACCCGATATTTGCTTTAGTGTTGGTTTGTGTGCTAGATTCCAAGCAAATCCCAAGGAATCTCACTTAAAAGCCATCAAGAGGATCATTAGGTACATCAAAGGTACTCATAGTCTTGGTCTATTCTATTCATTTGATACCAATGATATCCTTGTAGGCTATTGTGATGCGGATTGGGCGGGAAACATAGATGACCGAAAAAGCACATCGGGCGGTTGCTTTTATATTGGTAATAACTTGGTTTCTTGGTCAAGTAAGAAACAAAATTCGGTTTCCCTTTCCTCTTCCGAAGCTGAATACATTGCGGCCGGAAGTGCTTGCACACAATTACTTTGGATGAAACAAATCCTTAAGGATTATGACACTTTATTGTGATAACTTAAGTGCCATTAACATCTCTAAAAATCCGGTTCAACACTCCCGCACTAAACACATAGACATTAGGCATCATTTTATTAGAGATCTAGTTGAACATTCTATTGTTACTCTAGAGCATTTGCCTACTAAAAATCAATTTGCGGACTTGTTCACTAAGCCCTTGGACAAAGAGAGGTTTAAAACTCTTAGAATGTCCATTGGCATGATTTGTGTTGATTAATGTCTTTGTGTGATTGTGAGTGGCTTGATGAGCAATACTTTAATTGTATATCATTGTCTTTAAGAGCTACTCACTTGAGAAGTAATGATCTTTAACAAGTATCTTTTATTGTTTTTAGATCATGCACTTGAGCTTGAAAATCTTATTTTTGAAAAGTGCACTAATGCTTCTCTTGTATGTTTTAGTTTTTGAGTATATGTGGTTGAATATGTGTAGATAATGGATGCATCTAGAAGTTTATTGTTAAGTACATGATAGATGACCTATGGTATGTATCCATTTTGCTTCGGCACTACATAGTAATCAACGAGCACCCTCATGGAAAGGGCTACACACCTTGGTTGTGAAGCCACCCAATGTAGGAAAGGGCTACGCCATTGTGATGAGTGAAAGCCGCCATGAGGAGTATATGTTTTTTGTTAGTAAAATCAAAGAAGTGTTGAAATGAATCATTAAAAAAAAAAAAAAAATTCTTTGATTCTAAGCCTAAAAGAAATGAAAAATAAAAGGCTTATTGGTGTTTAGTTAAGAATTGTGAAAAAAGCTCGGGTTGACAAATAGAAACAGGAAAACGAGCCACATGCACACACACGCTCATATGTTGATATCTATTCATTTTAAAAGCAAAAACCAGATGAATATCGGTTTGACCTATTTTTGGAAAGGCTTTAGATGGATAGGTATGGATAGAGTTTGCATGTTGATATCACAATTACTCCTACTATATATTTGAGAAGCATTCACACACACACACTTTGCTTATATGCTTGATTCATTAGCAATGTGAGAATATTTTTGAGAGATTAATGAAAATCTATGATTCTCTCTTGGACTTTGACAAGTTATGAAATATTTTCTCTTATTGCTTAATTGTGTGATTGTGTGAAGTCCCTTGTGAACAAATCTACTTGTTGATAATATGTGGAGCATATGTTAAGGGGGAGCTTTAGTTTATTCAACTTTCGCTTTCTATATGATTTGTTTGCTTAATATCTCGTTCTTTATCTCTTGTGTCCCTTGTCTATTCCTTGACAAAAAGGGGGAGAAAATGTATACCTCACCATGTTTGATATTGGGGAGTTTTTGTATACTTCACACCTTGTGTAGAAATTGTTCCAATTGTGTGAATCTTATTCCTCTTAGTGCTTAATTGTGACTTTGTCTTAAGGGGGAGAATTCTTGTCTTAAGGGGGAGAAAGAATTCTTTCTTGACAATGTTAAGGATAGTTGGTTCTTGGAAATTGGGAAACTAAGGGAATGCTTTAATATTAACATATTTTATTCACTTGAGATAATGCATTTGTGTATGAGATAAGGGATATCTTCTATGTTTGTTATTTGGTTAAATAACTCACCATTCATTCTTCTTTAGAGAAGATCTCTTTTTGGTTGCTATTTTCTCTCATAGGTACTTTGAAGACCGAAAGAGGAATTCTTGAAGACTTGAAGACTTTTTAGTCTAGGAATTTCTTTGTAAATGTGAGATTGAGAGTATGCTATCATTTTGAGTTTATTTGAGTGAAACATTGTATGGTGAGGTTGAGTGCTTTTGCCATGGAATAGCCAAAGAGGGAGATTGTAAGGTTTATGATTTGTATTGGCTTAATTCCATTGCAAAACACTTTATGATTGTATTAGTTGTTGCTTAGGACATTATTTGAAGAAAGGAAGCTTAAAGAGTGAAGAGCAACGTCTAGTGCAAAAGTCGCCTTCAAGAGGTGAAAAACGTCAAAGGTAAATCTTGACTTCCATCCTCTTGCAAGGCGTTAGCGCACACACACACAATTCATACATGTGTGTCCCTGCATCGTGGTTCAAACATTTGGTATAACACATTCACACACTTCATAGCATGCTCATGCATTGATCTTGTATTGACAAACGTTGTGAAATTGCATGCTTTGTGACTATCTCTTTGATATGGCATGTTTGTGTGAATATGTGTTTATTTGTTTCCATATTTTGTGTTTAGGACTTGAACATGTTCTTATTTAATGCCTTATTGAGTTCCGGTCATTTCGGTTACTCATTCATAAGGTTTCGAGTCCAAACAAGTTGACTATGCTACTTTTTGTTCTCATTTGTTGTGTTGACTTCATCGTCGGATTTTGAGATGATTTCTCAACCATTTTTCAAAGTTGAGTAGTCATAGTCATGCGTGAGGGAGTCATGGTTCATAATCCGAAAACGGATTCGAAATCAGAGGTCGGATGCTCAAGATATGGGCTGAAGATCCGAAGGAGCGCGCGAGAGGAGTTGGAATCATGTGTGGCCACATGGCCAGCCCGTGTGGGAGGCCGTAGGCCCCACGGGTGATCGGTTCATTTCTATACATGTTTTAGGCCCCGAATTCCTATTATTTATGGTTTGTTCTTGAGTAAATTAGGTTGTTTAATGTGTTTGTTGAGCATGTGTAGGTCCATTCCATTCTAGTGGTGTTAAATCTTATTTTGGAAGAAAAGGAATCAAAAGATGGAGAAAATGAGCAAATTGGAAGAAACAATGAAAAGATGATTTTCGGCCAGTGCAGAACCTCTATGTTGCGGGGCCCATATCTCTCAGCTCCGGTTGAATTGTGTGTCCTACCACTATGGATTGAAAGCCCCGGAAGTCTAGTTTCCGACGCACTTTTCGGATCGCAATTCCGATATTCCTAGAAGAAGTTATGACCGATTTAGTAACCGAAGGTCAGGCCTGAAATGTTTACCGTGGCCCAGACCGCCCACCGTGCAACTTGCCTGGGCAGCGAGCCATAACAGAACAAGTCCGCTTCTTGTGCAGCTGTGGAGGCAACTTGCTTGGGCAGCGACCTGGGCAGCGGTAATTCGTAAATTTGGTTCGTTTGGGACATCAAGTAACCTATTTTTGAGAGGATTATATATAGAAATTGATATCTTATTTTGAGGAGAGAGCCACCACAAGGGGATTAGACCCAAAAAACACCATTCTTTCACATTGATTCATTCCATTCAATTATTCATTCACATCATCCATCCTTGGAGGATTCTTGGAAGCAAGAAGAAGGAGATTTCCAGCCAAGAAGCTATCAAGATAAATATGGGTTTTCTCTACATCTCTTCTATGTTTTTGTTCTCTCCATTGATGTGTAACTAAACCTCTAACTAGGGGATTGATGTAACCAATTTTGGACAACTCTATGTAATCAATTAGTCTATCTTTTTGTTAATCAATTGGGTTTTAGTCTTGTCTATTGAATTAATTGCTCTATATTATTGATTCATATTATTTTGTGGCCTCAATTGATATGAGTTTGTGATTTAGTTTATCCATGAGATTAGGGTTTAGATGTGAATGGCCTTTCCATTTAAATCACAATCATAAGCTTAATAGATTTGAAAGTTAATGTTTGCATGGCCTTGTTGCATTGATTTGGCTTAGAGTTTTGTTCCAAAGGATTTCGTTACTATCACTTGACACATGGCCTTTGTGCGAGTGGTGGGAAGGAGATTCGTTCTTAATTGTTTATCAAAACAAGCCCTAAACTTTATTGAAGTGTTTATTGAGACTAATTGAGAGCATTGAGTGTCTAAGAAAGGTGCATCGATTCCCTAGTATCTCCCCATATATTCATTCTTTGATTTGATTATTCGTTGATTTGATTTTTAGTTCAAGTAGTCATAATTTAGGTTAATTCTAGAGTTAAACATTTTTTCCAAAGAAAAGCATTATGCAATTTAGTTTTCGCATTTAGAGTAACCTTTGCTAGATTAATTGGTTTTAACTGATAAAATCGCCGATCCCAGTGAACGAACTTTCTTAATAAATTGAACACAGATTCTACTGCATCAACGGGCAAGGGAGCCCTCTGCTCCCATGGGCCCCAACGCCCCCCACGGGGTGGTGATGTGGCAGCTCCTGATTCGCTCGTAAAATCTCTCCTTTCCCTCCTTTTAAGCTCACCTCCTTCCCTCCACACTTTGATGAATTTTGAAGAACACTTGAACATTCTCGCATCAGAATTCTACAATTTTTTGTTTACTTGTTTTGATCATATCTCTCTCATACGAACTCGAAATCAATCGATTCAAAAACAAATATTGTTGGTCTCAAAGAGAGCTACAAACCCCAAGCATTTCCGGAGGCAGCTGACTTCACCATTTTTCTCAGATGAAGCATTTTCAGTACGTGGTCAGTGTTTGAATTTCAACTTCTTCTTTTTCGATTTCATCTTTGATCATCTCTTCATTCTTACTATTTGATTGATGAAATTTGTTGAGAAGTATGTTAGATCACTTGCTAGGGTTGTTTGATCATTTGTTAATTGAGTTTTAGCTTTGTGATTTGTTTTGAACATATATGTGCTAAACTTGATTTATCATGAAATTGATTCTAGAAAATATATGTGTGATGTGCTTCATGTTATTTTCTATGTTTTATTTCATGATCTAAGAACTAGGTTTTTAGTGTGATAAATTGAATATTCATACCTTTGTTCTTATTGATTTGCATGTCTTGATTTCTAGATAATTTTGTGATTGTGTGTTGAAATCATATTCTAGACTATCATTGAACATGTACATTTTGCTTGATTGATCATCTAGCTTAATTTGTTTGTGTTTGCATCACTTGCATCACTTTAGATCATAGCCTTGCATTAGGTTGAAGTCTCTAGTAAAGTGAGTGAAGCTTTGTGGATAGAGCAAGGGAGCCTTGATTAGAGTCGGGAGGACTCGGATAATCAAGCAAGGAAGTCTTGTCTAGGGTCGGGAGGATCCGGATAGGCAAGCAAGAAATCTTCCTAGAGACGTGAGCGTCTTGGATAGGAAGTTGCTTTCTAGAGGTGTAGGACACATCTCGGATAGGAAGTAGGCTTGGTGATTCACTAGCCCGAGGGTAAATTAGGAGTTGATAGCTTGAGCGGATATCATGAGTGATAGCTTGAGTGTGTAAGTCCTTTTTTACATAGTGGATTGCTTCGCCGGTGGTTGTGGTATCAACCCGTGGATGTTTCCTCATTGAGGTTTTACCACGTTAAAATCATTGTGTTCAATTTTGCTTTACTTTCCTTTATCTTCCATATATTACATTGATTGCACATCTTGTAAATTGATTAACTCTTGTCTTAGTGAAATCAATTTATTTGCTAAATCTAATCAAGTGTGCATTTGCCTTGTAATTTTCCGCATTATTTTTAATTGGAAGAATTTGGAGCCTATACCTATTCACCCCCCCTCTAGGTATATTTCACTACTACATTAAGGGAAATTTCATCAATCCCACTAAAGTCAATCTGTGCAGCTTGGCATCTACAGCTCCTACTGGAGCCTTCCTCACGGAGATGGAGATCTGAAACACAGACAGAGGTGGGTCTTCGCACTTTGGAGATCGAGGCTGCTATTCTCCGTAACTTTTCAGACCGAATCAAAGGGAAACAACTGGACGATAGGGGAAAACCACTAGGTGATCCTATCCTATCTTAAGCCAATTTTCTCAAATGAATATGCCAGCTCTTCCGAATAAACATTGAAATTTCCCTCAATGTAGTAGTGAAATATACCTAGAGGGGGGGTGAATAGGTATAGGCTCCAAATTCTTCCAATCAAAAATTAATGCGGAAAATTACAAGACAAATGCACACTTGAATAGATTTAGCAAATGAATTGGATTAACTAAGACAAGAGTTAATCAAATTACAAGAAGTGCAATCAATGTAATATATGGAAGATAAAGGAAAGTAAAGCAAAATTGAACACAATGATTTTAACGTGGTAAAACCTCAATGAGGAAACATCCACGGGTTGATACCACAACCACCGGCGAAGCAATTCACTATGATGAAAAGGACTTACACACTCAAGCTACCAACTCATGATATCCGCTCAAGCTATCAACTCCTAGTCTACCCTCGGGCCTAGTGAACCACCTAGCCTACTCCCTATCCGAGATGTGTCCTACACCTCTAGGAAGCAACTTCCTATCCAAGACGCTCACGTCTCTAGGAAGATTTCTTGCTTGCCTATCCGGATCCTCCCGACCCTAGACAAGACTTCCTTGCTTGATTATCCGAGTCCTCCCGACTCTAATCAAGGCTCCCTTGCTCTATCCACAAAGCTTCACTCACTTTGCTAGAGACTTCAACCTAATGCAAGGCTATGATCTAAAGTGATGCAAATGATGCAAGCACAAACAAATTAAGCTAGATGATCAATCAAGCAAAATGTACATGTTCAATGATAGTCTAGAATATGATTTCAACACTCAATCACAAAAGTTATCTAGAAATCAAAACATGCAAAACAATAAGAACAAAGGTATCAATATTCAATTTAGCACACTAAAAACCTAGTTCTTAGATCATGAAATAAAACATAGAAAATAACATGAAGCACATCACATATATGTTTTCTAGAATCAATTTCATGATATATCAAGTTTAGCACAAATATGTTCAAAACACATTACAAAGCTAAAACTCAATTAACAAATGATCAAATAACCCTAGCATGTGATCTAACATACTTCTTAACAAATTTCATCAATCAAATGGAAAGAATCAATAGTTGATCAAAAATGAAATTGAAAAAGAAGAAGTTGAAAATCCAATACTGACCACGGACTGGAAATGGACCAGCTGAGAAAAATGCCGAAGTCAACTGCCTCTGGAAATGCTTGGAGTTTGTAGCTCTCTTCGAGACCAACAATTTTGGTTTTTGAATCGAATGATTTCGAGTTCGTATGAGAGAGATATGATCAAAACAAGTAAGCAAAAATATTGAAAAACTGATGCGGGATTGAGGTGTTCTTCAAAAAATTGCATAAGTGTTGGAGGGAAGGAGGTTTGATTAAAAGGAGGGAAAAGGAGAAGATTTCCGAGCAAATCACGTGGTGCCACGTCAGCACCCCGTGGGGGGCGCGTGGGGCCCACGGGAGCAGAAGGCTCCCTTGCCCGTGGGGCCCACGGCCTCCCACACGGGCTGGCCAAGTGGCCACACGTGGTTTGCCCACCTCTCTCGCGCTCCCTCGGTTCGTTGCCCCATATCTTGAGCATTCGACCTCCGATTTCGAATCCGTTTTCGGATTACGAACCGTGACTCCCTCACGCACGACTACGACTACTCAACTTTGAAAAATGGTTGAGATATCATCTCGGAATCCGACGATGAAGACAACACAACAAATGAGAACGAAAAGTAGCATAGTCAACTTGTTTGGACTCGAAACCTTATGTATGAGTAACCGAAACGACCGGAACTCAATAAGGCATTAAATGAAAACATGTTCAAGTCCTAAACACAAAATACGTAAACAAATAAACACATATTCACATAAACATGCCATATCAAAGAGATAGTCATAAAGCATGCAATTTCACAAAGTTTGTCAATACAAGATCAATGCATGAGCATGCTATGAAGTGTGTGAATGTGTTATACCAAATGTTTGAACCACGATGCAGGGACACACATGTATGAATTGTGTGTGTGTGCGCTAACGCCTTGCAAGAGGGTGGAAGTCAAGTTTTACCTTTGACGATTTTCACCTCTTGAAGACGACTTTTGCACGAGATGTTGCTCTTCACTCTTTGAGCTTCCTTTCTTCAAATAATGTCCTAAGCAACAACTAATACAATCATAGAGTGTTTTGCAATGGAATCAAGCCAATACAAATAGTGAACCTTACAATACATCAAGTCGGAAACCTCATGAATAGATTACCAAAACAGAAGAGTTAACTATTATTACCCGGCTATACCATCAACACCTCTAGGCGAATCTCGTCTCAACATCCGTAAGGTAGTTTACTTGCTTATATATTGAAACTAATTATAGCACGGTGTGTATAAAACTATCTAGAGGGGGGTGAATAGATTTTACGCTTTTTACCCAATTTTTCGTGTTAGTCAAAATTACGAAATTACCCTCAAGATAATATAAACAAGCAAGTGTAATATGGTGCGGAAATTAAATTAACACTTGAATTTTTACGTGGAAACCCTCACGGGAAAAACCACGGGCTATGTAAGTAAGCCACACTCGAACCTCGAATCCACTAAATGTGCAAACGATTACAACCTAATCCCGGAAGTAATCACACACCTACCTAATCCCAGTATGAGTGAACCTAGTCCAATTTGCTTGCGATCTAAGCAACCTAATCCCGATTGCTACACACAAGACTTAGCTTCTCTTGAAGAGAATACAACCCTAAGTGAATATATGAAAATATCCAAAATGCAACATAGAGCAAGGGAAACCCTATATGCTTATCTAAGATGATTAATATGCAATTAAGAGCAATCCTAGATATCAAAACTAAATGACATGTCAATTAGTTAAGTTAATCAATATCAAGCACAAAACCTAATATGCTAGCACAATACAACTTCTCAAACATACATCATACTAATCTCAATTTTGTATCTAAAGCATACAAAATAACAATCAAGTAATTAATTGAGATTGCTAGATAAATTAAACACAAAATATGTAAGATATTAGTGAAAAGCTTACCAAGCAAAGTATGATGAAGATTCCATGCAAGATGACATCTAGATGATCTAAGACGATGCTAGATGATGATTGATGATCATGGAAAAAGTGTTTGAGTAATTAAAAATGAGTTCTTGGAATTTTTCTTCTCTTTGAAAAATATCCTAAGTATGAAATCTGAATATGAACTCTCTTAATTGACCTAAAGACAAAATGGCATATATATAGGGTGCCAAGCCAAAGTGAGGTCGTTTAAGTAAGTTTCAAAGAAACGCGCCAATCGGCGGTTTCAATCGGCGGTCGGTGGCCGCCGATTTAAACCGCCGAATTGCTCCCGGAGAAACAGGGGAGAAACGGCGGTTCCATTCGGCGGTTTAGTGACCGCCGTTCCCACCGCCGAATTAAACCTGAGAATAAAATCAATCAGGTCTGAAATGGCATTTCAGATCGGCGGCCATCCAACCGCCGATTCAACCGCCGAATTCAAACGGCGGTTTAATTCGGCGGCCAGACCGCCGATCACCAACAGAGGTGAAAACCAAGGAGATGCCAAGTGCATCTCCATAGGCGGTCTTCGCGCAAAACCAAGCACATTCTAGTGCGTGCGCGGACGTTTCCGAACACTATCGGGAAACGAATTACAAGACACAAAAACACACAACAAGATACAACATCAAAGTGCTAGTGTGTAAAGTGACATGTGAAGAGAATGCACACATGAACAAGTATGCTAAGTGAGTGTGTGCAATTATCTCTTCAAGATAAGTAAGCACATAGAATTTACCTTTGGTGCTTGTCAATAATGAGGTCTTCAAAGAGCCTAAAGCACTTATAACAACATCTAAACTACCCTTACAAAGGATCCCCATTTATGGTTTGATCACGAAATAAGCCAATTAAGAACAACGGGAATCCTTACAATCTCCCCCTTTGGCTATTTCGTGACAAAACCATCACTCACATTAAATCCTCACAAAAAATAGAAACTACGGGATTACAAAGATATTCTACATTGCAAAGAGATAAGAGAATGCAAATTGAAGTCTTCAAACCTCTTGTAGAATAATCAATCCCTGAAAAGAGTTTCTAACATTCCAATTCAAGTAAAGTGTGAGATTAATCATGTGAGAATAATACCAAGCATTTGCATTTTTAGAATTTAGGCACAACATTAGCAAATGTATGCAATGTATGATAAATGCAATGCTCCCCCTCAAAGGGTTACTCCCCCTCAATGTTTTATCTCCCCAAAGTGCACAATAGCTTCTCTATTTTGCAACTCCCCTTACAATATCCTACTCCCCCTTTTTGTCATGATATAGGCAAAGGAGTAGTCCCCAACCGGGTCACTCAAAGCAACGAGAGATAGAAGCATGCAAGATATGCATATACATATAAGTCACTTTATGCACTTCAATTAATTTGAGAGAAACAAGGAGATTTATTTGAGAAAATGTGTGAATCCAACATGCTTTGCATACAAGACATATAGCATTCAAGTCCAAAATACAATGGTATTTGGCAAAGCAAATGACAAAGGTTTCTAATTCGAATTCAAACCAATTTCACCAATGTCATGGGAAAAGCAAGGATATAGAGATTATTGATTTTAATTTAAGAGTAACTATATCCAACTTTATAAGCGAAACATGGCATGAGCGACTTTGCACCCTATTAGATTTTTCCGGATAAGATATCCGTATGATAGTAACCATGTTCAACTAATAAAGAAAGAGAGACATTTGGAATGTAAATTCCTTTGAACGGATACAAGATCCTTTATTCATTTTGAGTCTCATAAGCTTTCACACAAGTTTTGCATTTTTAAGAATATGCAATCATCAATTCATGCTTTTCATGTGAGCATGTTGTATGAATTTCATGCTTTTTCATTTAGCATTAGCATGTTATTTAAGAAACATCATGTCATGGAGATAACTATAGGTCATTCATATCATACTCCCTATGTAAATCTCCTAGTCCAAAAATGCATGTTTGAACATAAATATGACATGGATTGTAAACAAGCAAGGTTCACACTTATAGAATTGAAAACATATATACATATGTACAACCAAGCTTACTCAAGCAATTAAAAGAAGAGGCATAAGTTATTTCAAATTTTTTGCAAGATACAAGAATGCAAAATAGCTCTCTTTGCTTGAGTTCCCCATTTGGGGTCAATCATAGAACATCACTCCACAAGACATATCCCAATAGATCTACTAAGAGTTTTAAATCGAGTAGCATCTAAGGGTTTAGTAAATAAGTCCGCAAGTTGATCATTAGTACCTACATGTTCAAGTACTATGCATTTATTTTCAACAAGCTCTCTAATGAAGTGATGGCGGATGTCAATATGCTTAGTTCTAGAATGTTGAACCGGATTCTTGGAAATATTAATAGCACTCATGTTATCACAAAAGAGAGTGAGAGTACCTTGATTGAATCCGTAGTCTACTAGCATTTGCTTCATCCATAGGAGTTGTGTGCATCCACTCCCTGCGGCTATGTACTCGGCCTCGGCCGTGGACAAGGAAATCGAGTTTTGCTTCTTGCAAAACCAAGACACCAAGTTGTTGCCTAGAAAGAAGCAACCACCCGATGTGCTCTTCCTATCATCACAATTTCCTGCCCAATCTGCATCACTAAAGCCTACAAGACTAGCATTAGTGTCAAAAGAGTACCAAATCCCATAGTTGGATGTCCCATTCACATAGCGAATGATCCTCTTCACGGAAGAGAGGTGGGACTCCTTAGGATCCGCTTGGTACCTAGCACACACACCCACACTAAAAGATATATCGGGCCTACTTGCGGTCAAATAAAGCAAGCTACCTATCATGCCACGATATAGAGTTTGTTCCACACTTTTACCACTAGCATCCTTGCTTAGCTTCAAAGTGGTACTCATGGGTGTATCACAATGTTTGGCTTTCTCTAAACCAAACTTCTTCACTAGGTTCTTAGCATATTTGGCTTGGGTTATGAAAATCCCATCATGCATTTGCCTAATTTGCAAACCTAGGAAGTAACTAAGCTCACCAACAAGACTCATCTCAAATTCAAGAGACATGACATCAACAAATTGTTGGACTTTGGTGTTGTTGGTGGAGCCAAAAACTATATCATCAACATATATTTGAGCTATGAAAAGCTCATCATTGTCTCTCTTGATGAATAGTGTCTTGTCAACACTACCTCTTGTGTAGTTGTTGTCAACAAGAAATTGAGTGAGGCGCTCATACCAAGCCCTCGGTGCTTGTTTCAACCCATAAAGAGCCTTCTTGAGGCGATAAACATGATTGGGGTGGTGTGCATCCACAAACCCCTTAGGTTGTTCAACAAACACTTCCTCTTGCAAGAAGCCATTGAGGAAGGCACTCTTGACGTCCATTCGGTGCAATTTGAACTTGTGCACACAAGAGATGGACAAGAGAAGCCTAATGGACTCTAATCGGGCAACAGGAGCAAAAGTCTCCTCAAAGTCGATACCCTCAATTTGAGAGTACCCTTGTGCTACAAGTCTAGCCTTGTTCCGTACTATGTTGCCATCCTCATCGGATTTGTTCCTAAATATCCATTTGGTGCCTATGACATTAGTGGTCTTAGGCCTAGGAACTAGAGTCCAAACCTCATTCCTTTCGAATTGGCTTAGCTCTTCTTGCATGGCAAGAACCCAAAATTCATCATTTAAGGCTTCTTCAACCTTTTTGGGTTTAATTTGAGAGGTGTAACATGTATAGCTAATAAGATTAGCAAGTTGGCGTCTAGTCCTAACACCCTCGTTTACCTCTCCAATGATATCTTCTTTATCATGGAGTTTCCTAACCCATGGAGCGGGTTCTTTAGAGTCCAAGAGAGGAACTCTATCAATAGGTTGTGTGTCATTATTGTTGACATTAGATGTCCCAACATTAGGTGACACCACAACCTCCTCCAAAGGAGAACCATCACTAAAAATAACCTCCTCCTCATGATCATTAGACTTGAGCCTTGTATCATCAAATACGACATTGGATGATTCCATAACACTTAGAGTCTTTAAATTGAAAACTCTATAGGCTCTACTATTTAAGGCATAGCCAATAAAAATACCCTCATCACTCTTAGCATCGAATTTGCCAAGTTGATCACGGTCATTCAAAATGTAGCATTTGCTTCCAAAAGTGTGGAAGTAGCTAACATTTGGCCTCTTGCCTTTCCATAACTCATAGGAGGTGTTTCTAGTACCGGGCCTTAGGAATACTCTATTTCCTATATAGCAAGCCGTGTTGATGGCTTCGGCCCATAGGTTCCTAGGGACATTGTTGCTAAGCAACATCACACGGGCCATCTCTTGGAGGACCCTATTCTTCCTCTCAACAACTCCATTTTGTTGAGGTGTCCTAGGAGCAGAAAATTCATGGGAGATGCCTAAACCATTACAAAAGGTTTCAAAGGTGGCATTCTCAAATTCTCTCCCATGGTCACTTCTAATCCGCTTAATGCTTTTAATATTAGAGTTCATTTCATTTTGAATTTTATTACAAAGCATTTTAAACTTATCAAAAGTTTCGGATTTTTCTCTAAGAAAATATGTCCATGTGAACCTAGAGAAATCATCAACACAAACAAAAATGTATCTCTTTCCACCCAAACTTTCGGTTTGCATGGGACCCATGAGGTCCATATGGAGAAGCTCAAGTGGCTCCTTGGTGGTGAGATACTTACCCTTTTTGTGCATGCTTTTAGTTTGCTTTCCTTGTTGGCAAGGTCCACAAATACCATTGGCTTTCTTCCCAAGCTTAGGGAGGCCACGCACACAATTGAACTTTCCAAGGGTCCGTAGATCCCTAAAGTTCATGTGGCCAAGTCTTTCATGCCACAACTCAATTTGCTCATCCATGGACACATGATTAGATACAATTCTAGCTTCAAGACAATAACAATTATCGCTAGATCTCATGCCCTTCAACAACGTTTGTCCATCGGGTTTAAGGATAGAGCAATAATCTTTAGAGAACAAGACGGAATATCCTTCATCACTAATATGTGAAATGCTAATTAAATTTGCTTTCAAGCCATCAACAAATAAAGCATTGGATAAGGAGGGTAATCCAGGAACGGAAATGGTTCCTTTCCCTACAACATTTCTTTTGGATCCATCACCAAAAGTGACATTTCCACCTTCCTCCATAACAAGAGTCTCGAAAAAACTCTTGTTTCCCGTCATGTGCCTAGAGCACCCACTATCCAAGTACCAAAAATTAGAAGAATTTGCCTTCAAGGCTATTTGTGCAATATGGCAAACATTTTCATTCTTTTTAATCCACTTAGCAACAATTTTAGCTTTCTTAGTGGTCTTTGGTACATGTGCTCTACTATTTCTAGGATCATGCAAATCAATATTTTCTTTCCTAGAAACATGCATCTTGGCTCTATTCTTTCTCTTTTCAATCATGCTTTGTTTTCTACACATTTTAATATATTGAAAGCAATTTGGTCTAATATGACCATCACAACCACAAAAGTGACAAATAGGAATGAAAAAAGGAATCATACCTCGCCTTTGAGTACGTCCATGTCTTTGTGGATAAGTGGGTTCAATCCATCTTCGTTGTTGAACCGGTCTTGGTTGCTTCCAAGCTTGAGGTTGCATGATTGGTCTCTTTCCTTTGTGAGCCAATTTGGGAGGAGTGTTGGCTTGAGGAACCTTAGGAGGTTGAGCTTGAGATTTCCTTCTTGGCCCCATTTTCACTTGTGCATTAGAACATTGTCCTACTTCTAACTTTTTTCTAGGAGGTTGCACAAATGAAATTTCTTCGTTCTTCAAGCTCTTGACAAACACTGTCTTGTTAGAGGTTGAGACTTTCTTGCCATCTTCATACCCAAGACCTCTCTTGTCACTTGGACTCTTTCCAACACCAAGTAAATGATCAAGCTTCTTGGTGCTAGAATCCATCCTAGCCAAGGACCCTTTAGCTTCTACAAGTTCCCTCTTCAAGCCTTCTTCACTTCTCTTGGACAAGTCTAACTCCTTAATTAGCTTATCCTCTCTCCTCTTCAATCTTTCCACTTGTTCACTTAAGTGGTCATTGTGAGCCGAAAGTTCAAGGTTTTCTTCTCTTAACCTCTCAATCTTTCTTGTGCTTTTAAGTGCTAAATCATTGAACTCAGCATGGTATTTAGCAAGCACCTTTTGCTCCACAAACTTCTTCTTGGAACTAGAAGAGGAGTCACTTTCTTCTTCACTAGAGTCAATTTCCTCTTGACTCAAATCTTTCTTTTCACTAGCACTTTTGCTCTTGTGAGAAGATGCAAAAGCTAGGAAGTTAGCCATGAGCTTTTCCTCACTAGAAGACTCATCTTCCTCATTGGATTCATCACTACTCCCACTCCATGTGGCGGCCATCACTTTACCCTTCTTCCTCTCATTGTGATTCGCACATTCGGGGGCAAAGTGACCAATCCCACCACACTCAAAGCATCGGACCCCTTTCCTTTCGGTCCTCTCTTGTCTAGGCTCAAACTTCTTGAAGGAACTCTTTTTCTTCAAATCTTGTCCTCTTGACCCAAATCCCTTCTTCTTCTTGAACCCCATAACCTTGTTGAACCATTTCACAAATAAGGCAAGGTCTTCATCCGATTCATGCTTTGCCTCCTTTGCATCCTTAGATGCTTTCAAAGCTATTCCTTTAGACTTCTTAGGAGGAGTAGTGTTGCTAGGAGCCTTCCTAGACTCATATGCAAGGAGACGCCCAATTACCTCACTTGGCTTCATATCCATGTAGCCACTATTTTCTTCTATGGCCGTCACCTTTGATTCAAACCTATCGGGGAGAGATCTCATAATTTTTTGCTTGACTCTCCTATCCGAATAAGGGTCTCCGAGTTGATGGCTTTGATTTACTATGTCCATCAATTTGATTTCGAAGTCGTTGAAGCATTCATCCTCTCCCATCCTAAGTAACTCAAATTGAGTTTGGAGGACTTGAAGCTTGGACTCCTTCACCACCTCGGTTCCCTCATGTGCAACTTGAAGGATGTCCCATGCCACTTTGGCAATTTGAGTGTTCTGAATAAGCTTGTACTGATTCTCATCCATGGCACACATAATGGCATGCATCGCCTTCCTATTCCACTTAGAAGCCTCAAACTCTTGCGCGTTCCATTGCGCCTTAGGCTTCAAAACATCTTGTCCTCCACCCGCGGGAGTCATCATAGGGAGATCATATCCGTCTTCCACCGCCATCCATGCACGGTCATGAATTTGGCATATGTAGGATTCCATCTTCCCTTTCCATTGGGAATAGTTCAAACCGGTAAGAAGTGGAGGCCTTGTGCTAGAAGCTCCTTCGTGGCCACCACCATTTCCACCGTTTCCACTCATAGTGTTTATGAATGAATGAAATGAATGCAAATGTATGAATAATCAAAAATCACACAAAATGCAAAACACACCAAAATAAGCAAGGATCACCTATGTATGTCTAGGAACCCGCTCTGATACCAATTGAAACTAATTATAGCACGGTGTGTATAAAACTATCTAGAGGGGGGTGAATAGATTTTACGCTTTTTACCCAATTTTTCGTGTTAGTCAAAATTACGAAATTACCCTCAAGATAATATAAACAAGCAAGTGTAATATGGTGCGGAAATTAAATTAACACTTGAATTTTTACGTGGAAACCCTCACGGGAAAAACCACGGGCTATGTAAGTAAGCCACACTCGAACCTCGAATCCACTAAATGTGCAAACGATTACAACCTAATCCCGGAAGTAATCACACACCTACCTAATCCCGGTATGAGTGAACCTAGTCCAATTTGCTTGCGATCTAAGCAACCTAATCCCGATTGCTACACACAAGACTTAGCTTCTCTTGAAGAGAATACAACCCTAAGTGAATATATGAAAATATCCAAAATGCAACATAGAGCAAGGGAAACCCTATATGCTTATCTAAGATGATTAATATGCAATTAAGAGCAATCCTAGATATCAAAACTAAATGACATGTCAATTAGTTAAGTTAATCAATATCAAGCACAAAACCTAATATGCTAGCACAATACAACTTCTCAAACATACATCATACTAATCTCAATTTTGTATCTAAAGCATACAAAATAACAATCAAGTAATTAATTGAGATTGCTAGATAAATTAAACACAAAATATGTAAGATATTAGTGAAAAGCTTACCAAGCAAAGTATGATGAAGATTCCATGCAAGATGACATCTAGATGATCTAAGATGATGCTAGATGATGATTGATGATCATGGAAAAAGTGTTTGAGTAATTAAAAATGAGTTCTTGGAATTTTTCTTCTCTTTGAAAAATATCCTAAGTATGAAATCTGAATATGAACTCTCTTAATTGACCTAAAGACAAAATGGCATATATATAGGGTGCCAAGCCAAAGTGAGGTCGTTTAAGTAAGTTTCAAAGAAACGCGCCAATCGGCGGTTTCAATCGGCGGTCGGTGGCCGCCGATTTAAACCGCCGAATTGCTCCCGGAGAAACAGGGGAGAAACGGCGGTTCCATTCGGCGGTTTAGTGACCGCCGTTCCCACCGCCGAATTAAACCCGAGAATAAAATCAATCAGGTCTGAAACGGCATTTCAGATCGGCGGCCATCCAACCGCCGAATTCAAACGGCGGTTTAATTCGGCGGCCAGGCCGCCGATCACGACCGTCGATCACCAACAGAGGTGAAAACCAAGGAGATGCCAAGTGCATCTCCATAGGCGGTCTTCGCGCAAAACCAAGCACATTCTAGTGCGTGCGCGGACGTTTCCGAACACTATCGGGAAACGAATTACAAGACACAAAAACACACAACAAGATACAACATCAAAGTGCTAGTGTGTAAAGTGACATGTGAAGAGAATGCACACATGAACAAGTATGCTAAGTGAGTGTGTGCAACTATCTCTTCAAGATAAGTAAGCACATAGAATTTACCTTTGGTGCTTGTCAATAATGAGGTCTTCAAAGGGCCTAAAGCACTTATAACAACATCTAAACTACCCTTACAAAGGATCCCCATTTATAGTTTGATCACGAAATAAGCCAATTAAGAACAACGGGAATCCTTACATATATATATATATATATAAATGAAACTACTAACACTCAGACTAGGGACAGGGACTCAGACCCGGTTGCCTAGAAGAAGGAGATTCGATTCCATTTAGTTAGTCTAATAAAGAATAAAAACCCATGCGGAGAGTCTGCGGTCAAGCGCAATCTGAGATCCCTCTTCGATAGACATGAACCAAGTGCGTTAGCCTTTTGTTTTGTCAGCTGATCCTACGAGCTTTCAAAGAAAGCCTATATACAAAGACAAGTGGTGGGAAAGATTCTCCGCGCTCTTTGACCTACCATAGATCCTTAGTGGTGGACCGATCGACCCTTCCATTCAAGGGTTGGTGTGGTGTCAAAGCCTTATCTCGTCAGGGGCTCTTTTGCTGCAATGAGAGAGGTACTTTCACATCAGTAGGTTCCAAACCTCAAGCAGTAGGGCGACAATCCAATCCTGAGCTTTGTCAATAGGCATCCAATCCTGGGAAAAAAAGGTTTGGTGGGGTTGATGGGGGCGGTGCCACGGAATGCGTCGTGCTTGGTGATGCAGTACACCGAGCGCCACCCCCAGTTGTGCATGCGGTACTCCGTCACCGAACCATAGATCCACCTGATCCCGCCCTCGTACCATTCCCCTTTGCTGCTATAGCATAGCCTCCATGGAGAAGGTTGTGTTCTCCCCATCCCCATCCCTATTTCAATTTGGGGATGAAAATCATCTCCATCCCCGCCCATTTCCCCATTTCCCCATTTCCCCTCTAATATTTTTCCCCAAATGAGGATGGGGATGTGGGGAAATGGGGATCCATGGGAAAATGTGCAACCCTAGGGGTGTCCAGTACATGTACTGAAGAACAAATCTGGAAAGTTGGAATCTCCTTCACAAGTACTCCTTTTTGTAGAATATTTAAAAGAGACTAGAGAATGATACTTCTATAGTCCTCAAGAAAACAAAGTGTTTGTGTCGATAAACGCAACGTTTCTTGAGGAAAACTATATGAGAGATCATAAGCCTTGAAGTAAGATTGTATGAAATGAATTAAAAGTTGGTTCGACCAGTAAACAATCAACAAAGGTTGTTGACGATGTTGTTGTTCTATTAACGTTTGATAGTTAGACGGTTCCTAGTCAGATCACACTACCAACTAAACGTAGTGGGAGGATTGTACAACAACTTGATTACTATTTAGGTATTGGAGAGGCACAAACTATCGTCTCTAATGATAGTGTGGATGATCCATTGTTATTTAAACAAACAATGGAAAATTCTGACAAAGAGGAATGGCTTAAAGCCATGAATCTCGAGATGGAGTCCATGTAATCTAACTCAGTATGGGAGCTTGTAAACTTACCTGATGGGATAAAACCTATAGGGTGTAAGTGGATCTACAAGAGAAAGAAAGGAGTAGATGGGAAGGTAGAGACCTTCAAAGCAAGGCTAGTGGCAAAGGGTTATACCTAAAAGGAGGGGGTCAATTTTGACGAGACCATCTTGCCAGTAGCTATGTTTAAGTCTATTAGGATACTCTTATCCATTACAGCCCATTTCGATTATGAAATTTGACAAATGGACGTCAAGACTACATTCTTGAATGGCAATCTTGACAAGAGCATCTACATGATGCAACCAGAGGGATTCGTGTCCCAAGATCAAGAGCAAAAGGTTTGCAAGTTGCAAAGATCCATTTTTGGACTGAAGCAAGCATTTATATCTTGGAACATCAGGTTTGATACTGCTATCAAAACCTATGGCTTCTGAAATCCCCTAAACCACTTATAGTGTAAAATATACCTAAAGGGGAAGAGGGGGGGGTGGGGTGAATAGGTGTATGCCCAAATTCTCGCACTTCTTTTCCATACAACCAATTTATACACACTTAGAATATTTAACCAGTAGATTGTTTTAACAAGTTAATATGAATTCAATTAGACAAGTGTTAAAACAATACAAGTTAAAGTATGTAAAGAAACTAAAAGCACAAATATCAATACGAGATTTTTACGTGGTAAAACCTCCGAAGAGAAAACACCTATGGGTTGATACCACAACCACCGGCAAACCACAATTCACTATGATGAAAAGGAGATACACACTCAGAGGCAATCAACACATGATACACTCCTCAAGCTATCAACTCCTAATCTATCCTCGGGTCTAGTGAGTCATTTTTCCTACTTCCTATCCAAGATGTGACCAACACACCTTTAGGAAGCAACTTTCTATCCAAGACGCTCACGTCTCTAGGAAGGCTTCTTGCTTGTCTATCTGGATCCACTTGATCCTAGACAAGGCTTCTTACTTAGTTATCCGGATCACCTTGATCGTAACTAAGACTTCTTGCTTGACTATTCGAACCACTTGTCCTAGCCAAGTCTTCTTGATCTAAACAAAGCTTCACTCACTTTGAAAAGAGACTACCACCTATTACAAGGCAATATGATCTAAGTGATACAAATGATGCAAACACAAGCAAATAAAGCAAGTAGATCACACAAACTCTATGAACATGCAATTAGATAACTAGAATATGCTTTCAACAATCAATCACAAAGTTATCTAGATATCTAAACATGTGAATCAATAAGAACTAGATTAGAATAATCAATATCACAATAAAAAATCCTAGTTCTTAGAAACATGAAACTAAATCTAGAAATCAACAATCAGGCTCATTACACAGGATTTCTAGAATCAATTCCATGTTAATCAAGTTTAGCTAAAAGATGTTCAAATATGATCACAAAGCTTAAACTCAAAAATCAATCAATCAATCCAACCTAGAATATGAATCAACATCATCTTTAACACTTTTCATTGATCAAATAAGAAGATTCAATAAGATGATCACAAAAGAAAATGAAAAGAAATTGATTCACTTACAAATGATGACTCAAGAGTAGAGATCGGTTTACTGCAGAAAATTAAAACATCATTTGGATCTAAAAATGGGGTTTGTTCCTCTCTTGAAGACCAACATTGTTGGCTTTGAATCAATTTATTTGGAGTTCAAATGAGAGAGATATCACAAAAACAAAATGGAAGAAGTTGCGAAGAATTCTGCATAAGATTCGAATTTAAATGGAGGGAAAAGAGATGGAAATGAGAGAGATATCCAACCACTAATGAGGCCTTGCCACCTCAGCCTCCTGTGGAGGCGCGTGGGTCTCAAGGAGGCAGAGAGGTGGCCTTCCCGTGAGGCTCACACGCCCTCACGGGAAGGTGGCCCAAAATGGCCTTTGGCCATTTTCTGCCTCCTTCGTGCTCCTCTCGCGTTCTTCAGCCATATTCTGGCCTTCGAACTCGGAATTCAATTTTGTCTTCGGATTATGAGCCGTGACTCCCTCACGCACAAGGACGACTATGAAACTTTGACAAAAGGTTATGAATTCGACTCAATATATGAAGACGAAAACAACGCATTGTAAGAGAACGTAAAGTATTGTAGCTTCCTAGTTTGAACTTGAAAACTAATGAATGAGAAACCGAAACGACCAGAACTCAATAAAGAATCATATGAGAACATATTCAAGTCTAAAACAATAAAACATAAACAAATAAACACAATATCACACAAGTATGCCATTTCCTAAAGATAGTCCTAGAACATGCAATTTTACAATGTTTGTCAAATTAAGACTAATGCTTGTGCATACTTCAACAAGTGCGTGAATGTGTTATACCAATAAAATGCAACGATGCAGGGATACAAATGTATGCAATGTGTGTGTGCGCGCTTGCACCTTGCAAGAGGAAGAATTATCTCGATACCTTAGTATCCACATAAACATATTTCCTTTTGAAGACGAACTTTGCATGCGAAGTTGCTTTCCTTCTTTGAAGCTCGATCTAATCATGAATCACCTAAGCAACTAAGTAATACAAACAAAGAGCGTTTTGTTATGGAATCAAGCCAACACAAATCTAAAACCTAACAATCTCCCTTTTTGGCTATTCCATGGCAAAACCTCAACCTTACTATACAACGATCACTCAAACTATCTCATAGTTGATTGCAGTCTCACAACCTCACATTACAAAGAGAACACTGGACTAAAATATCTTCAAGTCTTCATGAGTCTTCAAGATTCTCCTCTTTAATCATCAAGGCACCTGTGAGAAATACACAACCAAACAAACAAGAAATCTTCTACAAAGAAGATTGGTTAGATATATCCATAAAAACAAACAAGACTCCCCCTATCTCATATAAAAGTTTACTTTAAAGCAATCCCTTAGTTCCTTAACCTCAACACACAAGAATTCTTTAATCCCCCTTAAGAAAAGAATTCTCCCCCTTAATACAAGAAGGTCAATAATCCACAAAGAGGTACATTCTCCCACACATGGTACATTTCTCCCACACATGGTGAGGTATACATTTCTCCCCTTTTTTGTCAAGGAATAGTCAAAGAAACAAACAAGGGATAATCAAGGGGAATATATATATATATATATATGAGATAAGTAACATGCATTTTCAAGGTTCAATTATGTCTTTTTTTTATCAAAATAAATCATGTGAACATATTATAAAAGAGAACAAAGTTTAGCATACAATGCTCCCTCTTGATAAGTGCTCTATATAAGATCAAGATATGATATTTGTTCACAACGATATCCACACAATCACACAATCAAGCAATTTTAAAGAAATTCAACAAAATAAGCTCCACAAACTATGAGAGATACACCAAGATTTTCAATTTCTCTCATAATTCTTCTAAAATTGCTAGCATACCAAATTCACTTGAAAGCAAAACAAGTGTGTGTGTGGATTTGCTTCAAACATATATAAAGGAGTAATTGGATCATTAACATGCAAATCATATCAACATCTACTCATCTTAAGCTTTTCCATTCAAGGTCAAACTGATTATCATCCGGTATTTTTGCTTTAAAAGAATAGATTTCAACATATGAGCATGTGAGTGTATGTGGCTTGTTATTCCATTTCTATTTGACAACCCGAGCAAACTTGATTTTTAACAAACTTCTTAAAGCCTTTTGTTTTTATTTTGGTTTTGAATCAAAGATTTATTATTATTATTATTATTATTGATTATTATCAACACTTCTTTGATTTTTCTAACATAAAAAAATACGCTTCATGACAGCTTTCATTCATCACAATGGTGTAGCCCTTTCCTACATTAGGCGGCTACATAACCAAGGTGTGTAGCCCTTTCCATGAAGGTGCTTGTTGAGTTCTATGTAGTTACCGAAGTAAAATGGATACTACCCACAGGTCATTTTAAATGTACTAGTCAAATAACTTCAAGGTATATCCACAACTTACATATATTCAAACTCAACTTACTTAACTAAACATACAAGAGAAGCAAAGTGTGCACTTTTGAAAACCAAGTTTTAAGGCCTAAAAGCGCGTGATCTAAAAGCAATATAAAACGACTTACTTAAGATCATTACTTCTCAAGAGAGTAGCTTTCAAAGAAAATGAAGCTCATACTTTTCAAAAGAACGCCACTCATCAATCAAGCAAACATTTCATGCATCATGTTTAAGATCATTGTTAATAAATCACTAAATGATCTTTAGAGAGCAAATGTCAATGAGAGCCATATGAAGCTATACTAGTTCTTTAATAAGACATACTACATGATGTAGTGCAAAGAATGAGTCGATAGATGAAAAACAAGTAAGCAAGCATTAGGATATAGAAATACCTTAGAAAGCTTTTTCATCAAATGCAAAGCTTTCACTCTTTTTATGAGCTCTCTTGGCTTGTTTGTCCTCATGACAACAAGTTATTGGTGTGTCATCCCAAGAGAATAAAGACTATACACTTCAACTCAAACAAGTATGCAAAAACGACTTTCTCTAAAAGTCTTAACAAAAATAATCACTATATAGATTTCAAAATTCAACTTCTTTAAAGTTAATCAGCAAATTTCGACTATCATAATGATAGTATGAGAATATTAAGTTCACATATTGACTAGAGACACCAAGTTTGAATACCAGACCTAGCATATTACAAATATCTTAGTCAAACATCAAACTTAGAACTCTTATCAAACAAGAACAAAAAATATTCTCATATATGCTACTCAATCAAGTATGAGAGCACTCACCTTTGACCATATTAGTTGTTAACCGCCAAAATTGGCAGGGACCAAAAAAGAATTTTCCATCAGCATCAGAAATATTAGTCGGGATAGAGAACAACTGCGGAAGAGGTATCTGGGTACCCCGTTTACCCACAAAAGGTCGAGACGGGATCCTCTACCCACCCTGATCAGATCCAAAACTACGAAGACTCGGAAAGTACCTGGAAACCTCGAAGACAAGGCCCTAAAGATATTAATATCACAAGATACCCGGGGTCTGTCTACGTCTAGGTACCCCGGTAGCCCGATACCCTGTATTTTGACACGGTCAAAGTATTAATCAAGAGAAGCGAGAAGAAGGCGAGGTACTGGTGAAAATACCTACAAGGTTATGCTAAACAACCTAAAGGGGGGGTGAATAGGTTGACACACTAGTTTTAAAACTTTTTCGTGATTTATGTCAAAACCTTGGTGAGCATACATATTAACCTTAAACATGATTGTTATGAGAAAATAATTATCACAAGTATGCTCAATTCACCACCCTTAGTCTACAAAACATATATCAATAAACAATGTATCTCTTTTACAAGTATATTCAATAATGAGCAAATTTAAATTCCACAAATTGTACGTTGAATATTACAATGCAAACTCACCAAGTTAAGCTTTACAACTTGATATAGAATCACAAGATACAATGTTAAAGCACTTACAAGATACAAGAAACAAATGTTGATTCAACCAACAATGTGCGCAACTCTTTCTTTATCAATAACTTGTTTACAAGGATGTGAGTAAATGAAGAGCTTAAACAAGTTATATAGATCATACATACAAATATAAAGAGATAGAGATAGAGACATTTGACACATTGATTTTTACGTGGTAAACCTCCGAAGAGGAAACATCCACGGGTTGAATCCACAACCACCGGTAAAGCAATTCACTATGACGAAAAGGACTTACACACTCAAGCTACCAACTCATGATATCCGCTCAAGCTATCAACTCCTAGTCTACCCTCGGGCCTAGTGAACCACCTAGCCTACTTCCTATCCGAGATGTGTCCTACACCTCTAGAAAGCAACTTCCTATCCAAGACGCTCACGTCTCTAGGAAGATTTCATGCTTAGCTATCCGGATCACGAAGATCCTAGTTAAGCTCTCCTAGCTCAACCATCCGGAGTACCACACTCCTAGCTAAAACTTTTGCTTGACTATCCGGACCACATGTCCTAGTCAAGACTCCTTGCTCTTTCCACAAAGCTTCACTCACTTTGCTAGAGACTTCCACCTTTTACAAGGCAATGATCTAAGTGATGCAAATGATGCAAACACATGCAACATAGAATATATGATCAATACATCCTATGGAAACTAGAAATAATCAACGAGCACACAATGTACATTTTTCTAGTTTATGATCCAAAACATGACACCATACAAAATGATGCATGAGCATATGAAATGTATGAATAAGGTACACTTCATGAAGATCTAGACATAGGCAACAAAGTTCACAAAACAAAGTAGTCTAGATCTTAAACATGAACAAAAATCTAGAGCATGCAAAACACCTAAAACATGCCAAAGCCTAGATTCTATTCATGTTTCTAAAGCTTGAAAACAAAGCATGTTCATTAAGCATATAATCAAGACTTTTAGAACACAAACAACAAAAAATGCTAGAATCACAAAATGTATACAATGAATATTCTAGCAAGTATTTAGAGCAAGGATATAATGAATAATCAATTAAATCCTAATTAGCTCTAAATACAAAATCAAATGTGCTAATCTTAGATTTGTTCAATAAGAGGATCTAAGCACATGTGAGGATTAGTAATCATAAAATACATCAATCAATCCACAAATAATCCTAGATATCAATCTAATCACAATACAACTCTCAAACATGTGAAAAACCTAGAATCTAAGAAACTAGTTCACATATGTCTCTAATTAGACTTTTGATTAAGATTGATTATGAAGCTATCTTTCTCTATAGCATTCATAATACATAAACATACATATAGAAGAAGAAACCCCAAGCAAATTGAAGGTTAAAAAGAAAGAAATCGCAAAGATAAGACCAATACCTTGGATTCACGAGCTGGTTCGATTTTCTGTGTGGAACCACCAGAAAATTCGATCAAACAGCCACCAAACCACTTGGAAAAGGTAGAGGACTCGATTACAAATGTTCTCCAACTTGAATCGCTCAAATCCAACTTCGTATGAGAAAGTTATGGTGTTTGGAAGTTGGAAAAATTTGGGAGAAAAATTCTGACGGGAATTCTAACTTTTTTCTTCTTGAAATGAATTGGAGGGAATGGAGGGGTTTTAAAAGGAGGAGAGAGGAGGCAATTTTTTGGCCAATCAAAGAGGGCCACCTCAGCCCAGCCCCATGGGGGGCGTGTGGGCCACACGGGGGCAGAGAGCCCCTCTGGCCGTGGGGCCCACGGCTCACCCACGGTGTGGGCCACACGTGGCCTCTTGGCCACTTACGCCCTCCCGCGCTCCCTCACGTTCTTCAGCCGTATCTTGGGCATCCGAACTCCGATTTCAAATCCGTTTTTGGATTACGAACCATGACTCCCTCATGCATAACAACGACTACACAACTTTGAAAAATGGTTGAGAAATCATCTCAGAAAATGACGATGAAGTCAACTCAATGAATGAGAATGAAAAGTAGCGTAGCTACATCGTTTGGACTCGAAATTAAATGAATGAGTAACTGAAACGACCGGAACTCAATAAGGAATCATAATAGAGCATATTCAAGTCCAAATATAAAAATACGGAAACATACAAACACAAAGACACACACATATGCTTGTTTCCGGACATAGTCCTAGAAAATGCAAAACACAAAGTTTATCAACATAATATGAATGCATGAGCATATTTTGCCAAGTGTGTGAAAGTGATATATAAATGAAATTAAATCATGAAGGAACACACAAGAATGCTATGTGTGTGTGTGTGCCTAGCCTTGTAAGAGATATGAGGTCCTTTAATACCTTTGTTGACCAATGATGCACGAATCTCTTAAAAGCCGTCTTCTTGAATGAATTGTGGTTGAGACGTCCTTCGTCTTCTAAATTCTTCAATATACTAACCACTAAACATTACAAGATAAACACGTTTTGATATGGAATACATGCCAACACTAACTATAAACCTTACAATCTCCCCCTTTGGCAAATTCCATGTCAAAACCCCTAAACATATACTAAAACAATTACAAAGAAAATTTGGTCACAATGAGTACAATGAGTTACACATATAGACACAAATTAAAACAACAAGTCTTGAACTTCATCTTGGTCTTCTCTTGATATCACCTAAAATAAACTTAAAAGCACAAGAATATCCAAGAGACAACACATATGGCAATATATATTCATTGGCAAGAAAATAACACATTTAAAGTTCAAATGGATCATGTATGCTTCCTCTAAATACATGCATCTAACAAAGATATCATATCTAAGATATTACACGCCATATGAAGTTCAATACTTAACACATACATAAAGAAGATATGCTAAAACAATATCATATTTCTCCTCCTTTTTGACATAAAATGAAGCCAAAAGGAAAAGAGAAAAGATACCTTGAGATCACAAAAGCTTTGCTAGCAACTTGTGCCACCAAAGAACGTTGAACGATTTGATGACCTCATATTCGGAGGTGGATACTTTGCTTGGAGAAATGCTTTCTTCCAAGTTCTTGATTTTTTTTTTTTTTTTTTGCATCTTGTTGAACCACCTTTGTGTTTAGCTCTTATATCTTCTCCCTTGATTATTATTGTTATCGATGTTAACCTAGCAAGGTTATACAAATCTAGACAACACAACAAACTCATCAAGGTAAAATGAATCACAAATGCATAAATTTTACTCATAAGCACATTGGTCATTTCTACCAAATTCAACAATTGCATAAACAATCATATCAACCCCAAATATGAAGGAATTGGTATCAACAACAATCATCTCGACCCCATTCAAGAAGAGATTTGATTATAACAACAACTACTAACACTCTAAGCGAGGAGGAATTTTTTGCAACTACAAGCAATAGAATTGATTACAACCACAATTACTATCACTCTAAGCAAGGAGGAATTTTTTACAACCATAATCAATTGAATTGATTACAACAACAATTACTATCAACCCCAAAACAAAGAGGAACTCATTGCAACTACTCTCAATTAAATTGATTATAACTACAATTATTATCGACCCCACACAAAGAGGATTTCATTGCAATTACTCTCTTATCAACCTCAAGAATGAAGAAATTGATTGCAATCTCAACTACTATACAACCCTAAACAAGGAGAAGGTGATTGCAAACACAATCATACAATTATTACAAAAAGATTCATGCATTAATTGTGATCAAACATACAAAGGCATATATCATTATGAAGAATCATCATGCATATCAAGACATATGAAATAACATCTTCAAGATTCATCATATTAAAACAAAATATGTCAAACAAATAATAACTTCCCTTATCTCAAACAAATGCTTTATCTCAAATAAATGTTATATTTAAAGCTCTTCCTAAGCTCCTTAACCTTATTAAGCAAGAATTCGTTTCTCCCCTTTAAGACAAGAATTCTCCTCCTTAAGACAAAGTCTCAATTAAGCACAAAGAGAAACAATACACTCACATTTGGAACATTTCTCCACACATGGTGAGGTATACATTTTTCCCCCTTTTTGTCAAGGAATACACAAAGGATACAAGAGATAAAGAACGAGATATTAAGCAAACAAATCGTATAGAGAGTGAAGTTGAATAAACTAAAGCTCCCCCTAAACATATGCTTCACATGTTATCACAAAGTAGATTTGTTCACAAGGGATTATGAATCAACTCGAAGCATGTGAACAAATCATAAAAGAGAACAAAGTCTAGCATACTATGCTCCCCCTTGATAAGTGCTCTATCTAAGATCAAGATAGAGTATTGTTCACAACGAGATCCACACAATCACACATTCAAGCAATTAGAGAAAATATTTCATCACTTTTCAAAGTCCAAGAGAGAATCATAGATTTTCATTAATCTCTCAAAAATATTCTCACATTGCTAATGAATCAAGCACATAAGCAAAATATGTGTGTGTGTGTGTGTGAATGCTTCTCACATATATAATAGGTGATGCAATAAAATTTGTGTTCAATTTACTAAGAAAGTTTGTTCACTGGGATCAGCGATTTTATCGGTTAAAACCAATTAATCTAGCAAAGGTTACTCTAAATGCGAAAACTAAATTGCATAATGCTTTTCTTTGGAAAAATTGTTTAACTCTAAAATTAACCTAAATTATGACTACTTGAACTAAAAATCAAATCAACGAATAATCAAATCAAAGAATGAATATATGGGGAGATACTAGGGAATCGATGCACCTCTCTTAGACACTCAATACTCTCAATTAGTCTCAATAAACACTTCAATAAAGTTTAGGGCTTGTTTTGATAAACAATTAAGAACGAATCTCCTTCCCATCACTCGCACAAAGGCCATGTGTCAAGTGATAGTAATGAATCCCTATGAACAAAACTCTAAGCCAAATCAATGCAACAAGGCCATGCAAACATTAACTTTCAAATCTATTAAGCTTATGATTGTGATTTAAATGGAAAGGCAATTCACATCTAAACCCTAATCTCATGGATAACCTAAATCACAAACTCATATCAATTGAGGCCACAAAATAATATGAATCAGTAATATAGAGCAATTAATTCAATAGACAAGACTAAAACCCAATTGATTAACAAAAAGATAGACTAATTGATTACATAGAGTTGTCCAAAATTGGTTACATCAATCCCCTAATAAAGGTTTAGTTACACATCAATGGAGGAGAACAAAAACATAGAAGAGATGAAGATAGAACCCATTATGGTGCGATGCTTCTGACTTGATATCTCTGTCGTCTTCCTGCTCCAAGTAATCTTCTAATGATGGAATGAATGAAAGAATGAATGAATGGTGGTATATCTCTCTCTGATTGTCTCTATATGTCGACCCTCTTTTATTTTCTCTTTTCTTTCTTTTTATAGGTCTTCTGCAGTAACGAGAGGACGAGGAGGCGGTCCACCGCTTGACGTGCCGCTGGGTAGGCACGTGCATGGGCAGCGGAAAAGCCAAGCTCAGCAAACTGGAATGGCTCGCTTGAGGGGCCGCTTGGGAGGCACTTGCCTCTTGAGCGGCATGGGCCGCAGAAAAGGAGACTTCTCGAGCGCCTAGTGCACCGTCGACGGTGCACATGCATGATGGGCGGCATGGGCCGCAGAAAATGGGAATAAATGCCCTTTCTGCATCTTTTGACTCCATCATCTCTGATATACGATCCGATCAACCTTTCTATGGAAAGAGACCTGCAAAGACTTAACAAACACATCAACCCACCAAAGGACCCAAGAAACAAGCATAAACAAAGGCGAAAAGGGCAAAATATAAGCATAGAATTGGACTGATCAAATACCCCCAAACCTATCTTTTGCTAGTCCTCGAGCAAAACCAAACATTCCTAAACTTAAAAACTAAAACCTAAAAAAGCCACTTTCGTAGGGAACGCGATAGCATTGAGCACATGCTACAAGCCTTTAAACCTCTAGGTGTCCCTAGTAGGAGGAGTGTTGTCTCCTGAGGGTTCTCAGCTATGACACCCACAAACATATCCCACAAAACACATCATTCGAGATGTAATCGATTAAAACTCAGATGGAAACAATGCATACAAAAGCCAATAGGTAAAAACTAACATTATATCACAAATTCGAATGCACTGCTCAGTTTTAAATGAAAAGCCCAAACTCAAGATATTCTAGCATCAAAAACACTTTTGCCGAACGCCATAGATGTAATTCGCCTCGACTCTAAGCCTCACCAGATATCGCTCATATTCACACAGAACCTAGGCAATACACTCATCAAGCATATGCGAAAGAAGTTATGCACAAGAAATTTCAAATTATAATCGCATATGAATATTGTTAGGATTATGCTCAATAGCAAGAGTGTAATGTTGTAATTAACAATCTTTTTCATATTAATAAAGTGATTTCTGGTTTAACAAATCGTATAGCATTTATAGTTTATATTATAATTGTCAAAGTAAATAATCATAAGGTCTAAAGACTATGGGAAAAGAAGAATTGTTCGTACATCTGGATATGTATGTGGTAGACACAATTCTTTAGTTAGTCTTGAATAATGTTCACAACTTAAGTTAAAGGTTGGGCACCTTTATCTTGTTAAAGTTGTAGAATTCTTTTGCTAGCATTTGAGTGGGATCAAATGAGATATGATGAGTCTAAAATCATCGGAGTGTCTTCGAGCAAAAGATCTAGTGCACTGGGTGCATTGAACTGGATCACAATGAAAAGCTTTATCTAGAACCGTCAGTAGATAATAGTCTTTCATTATCAAGACAATCGGAGGGTCTATCTTAATCCTGAGATAAATGATGGACTTATGGTTGCAAGTGATATCATTTGAGTTATCAATGAGTACGATTATATCGCATAGTCTATCCTCGATAATTTGGTGATATTCATTTGTTAATCGATAGAGGACTTCATTTATAGATATGGACATCGTGGCTCCATTTAATTAAATGAGAGTATAATATCATCATATGGATGTTTTGAGGTAATTGGATATTAAATCTCAACGTTGAGTTTTCAATAGTGTCTATTGAAAACATGGCTTCTGGACAAGTCAAAATATCCAAGTTCAAAACGTGGTCATATGAGTAAATATGGTAACTTGGAGAGTTATAGGCGGTCTATGAACTCTTGGCGATTACTGATATTAATCACGAGGATACACTATCTCCAATATGATTGTCTAGGGTATGAATGAGGAGCATCTTCCTTTTCTATCTTTATTTAAGAGTTCAGTTTTAGCTCTTTAGTGGAATGAGTTAAAATTAATGGATCGGACCTAAGTGAATCATTTGTTGATTGTGATTAGGTTATGTCTATTGAAGCTTAAATTTAGATGGCCCGCCAAGATCCCCAATCCACACGGACTTGCATGGATCACTTGATATATTCTACCGGACCAATTTAAGGGTCCATCTAGAATTGCATTTAATATATTAAGAATATAATTTGCACATTATTTAAGTAATGGGCTGCTCAATTATATTAATATATTAATGAAAGACATGTGGGCTTGTTTCTTTTAGTAAGAATGGGTCTGGTTCACATGTGGGCTTTTTATTTAAAGTCCAATGGATTAAATGAAATAGGAAAATAATATTAGGCCCATCTTATATATAAGTGGGGCGGCTAGGTTAAGGTTTTGACCTAAAAATATTATTTTGTTTCATTTGTTTTAATTAAATAAGAATTAATTGATTTATTGATTAATTGTTTAATTAAAGAAACAAATCTTTCCTAAAAGTAAAAGACTTGTTTGATAAGTAAATAAATAAATTAGTATTATTTATTTAATCAAATAAGGAGTCTTTTTTTTATTTAGTCAAATAAAAGAATAAAAATAAAAGAGTTGGATTAGGGTTTGAAGTCTATAAAGTTAAAAAGAATTAGGGTTGAATTTTAGTCACCCTATATAAGTGACATGATGAAATTCGGCCAACCCTAATTATATACTACATAGAATTCGGCAACCCTAAAGGAAAAAGAAGAAAAATTCGGCCAACCTATATATATGTTCTTATAGGGTTCGGCCACATCAATTAATTGGTGCTTGAGTTTTTATTTTCTTTCTTCTTCTTAATTCTAAGAGAGTTTTTATTCTAGAGAGACAAAAAGGAGTGAAAAATTATTCTTTGATAGTATACAATTGCTTAAACATCAATAAGCTTGTGTATACGATATCGATCTAGGTTCACGCGAGTTTCGATCATAAGATTGTGAACTCAAAAGTGACCGGAATAATTTTGACATTCTTTTGATTGTTTTGTGACTAACAAAGAAAAGAAAGTATTTGTTTGGTCCATTCACAGGTTTGCAATTCAAAGGAAAGGGAGACCACGCTCCTAGGTGATCCACGTTCGTGCTCGGATTGAAGGTCTTGCGGATTACCATCGACGTAAGTCAATCGGATCACGCGACAAGAGGTAATTTACTTTTGTTGATATATATGCATGTTTATTGATTAAAAGGGTTTAAGGTTCATAAAGGAAAAATTTTAAAAGTCACTAAATCGTCTTTAGTATCGCTTCCGCTGCGTGTAACATTTATTTGTTTATTTTTCCCTACATTGGTATCAGAGCCTAGGTGACCCTTTTAATTAATTAACGTATATATACGGGATCATTTCTTTTTATTGTGATTATGCATGTTAGAAAGAGAGCACTTAGGTATTCAAATATATAATTACATGTGATGTATGGATTTATATTTTATGTGGTGTTATTGCTCGATTTTGGCCCTAGATTTCAATGTAATTTTGTTCGGAGTTGTAACAAGAGGGTGGTTTATTATCGCCATAATTCCTTCTGGTAGATGCTAGGTTTATTTTTTGTGTGCAGTGATTTTTTTAGGGTTTACTGCAGTTTTTTTTTGTTTTTTAGTATGTGCAGTTTTTGGTTTGTAAAAATACTGCAGTGAATAAAAAAAAAAAAAAAATAATACTGCAGTATTATTATATATATACTGCCGTAATATATTTAGGTCTTGGAGATTCGAAGACACGAAGCAAAACTAAGCAACGGAACCAAGTACGAGCACGTGCGCACCCTAGGAGTGGATTGGGCTGAGCATGACAGCCCCAAACTTTGGTGGGCTGCGCATGGCAGCCTTGTGTGGCCTTATGGGCTGCGCAAGGCAGCCCTTTGTGGG
>CM059875.1:20590922-20730915 GCA_030490815.1 Acer saccharum
AACCCTAAAGAAAAAACTTCGGCCAACCTCCTATATATATTTTCTTAGTTCGCCATCAATTTGGTGCTTGAGTTTTTTATTTTCTTTCTTCTTCTTAATTCTAAGAGAGTTTTTATTCTAGAGACAAAAAGGAGTGAAAAATTATTCTTTGATAGTATACAATTGCTTAAACATCAATAAGCTTGTGTATACGATATCGATCTAGGTTCACGCGAGTTTCGATCATAAGATTGAGAACTCAAAAGTGACCGGAATAATTTTGACATTCTTTTGATTGTTTTGTGACTAACAAAGAAAAGAAAGTATTTGTTTGGTCCATTCACAGGTTTGCAATTCAAAGGAAAGGGAGACCACGCTCCTAGGTGATCCACGTTCGTGCTCGGATTGAAGGTCTTGCGGATTACCATCGACGTAAGTCAATCGGATCACGCGACAAGAGGTAATTTACTTTTGTTGATATATATGCATGTTTATTGATTAAAAGGGTTTAAGGTTCATAAAGGAAAAATTTTAAAAGTCACTAAATCGTCTTTAGTATCGCTTCCGCTGCGTGTAACACTTTTATTTGTTTATTTTTCCCTACAATTGGTATCAGAGCCTAGGTTGAACCCTTTTAATTAATTAACGTATATATACGTGGATCTATTTCTTTTTATTGTGATTATGCATGTTTAGAAAGAGATGGCACTCTAGGTATTCAAATATATAATTACATGTGATGTATGGATTTATATATATTTTATGTGGTTTGTTATTGCTCGATTTTGGCCCTAGATTTTCAATGTAATTTTGTTTCGGAGTTGTAACAAGAAGGGTGGTCTATTATCGCCATAATTCCTTCTTGGTAGATTGCTAGGTTTTATTTTTTTTGTGTGCAGTATTTTTTTAGGGTTACTGCAGTTTTTTTTTGTTTTTTTTAGTATGTGCAGTTTTTGGTTTGTAAAATACTGCAGTGAATAAAAAAAAAAAAAAAATTAATACTGCAGTATTTATTATATATATACTGCCGTAATATATTTAGGTCTTGGAGATTCGAAGACACGAAGCAAAACTAAGCAACCGGAACCAAGTACGAGCACCGTGCGCACCCTAGGAGTGGATTGGGCTGCGCATGACAAGCCCAAACTTTGGTGGGCTGCGCATGGCAGCCTTGTGTGGCCTTATGGGCTGCGCAAGGCAGCCCCTTTGTGGGTTGTGGGCTGCGCACGCCCATGGGAGAAGGCCGAAGGATGAGCGTATGGTTGATGGGCCACCTGAAGATCTTGTATTCCTGACAAATTGTAATTTACTTGTTTTTCTAGGATGGGCCAAAATTGTTGCTATTTAATTTATGCTTAAATATTACAATATTTGTTATTGTATGATAACATGACATATAGAATAGGAGTGCCACGCATATATCTCTTTTGGTATGAACATGCATTGAATGATTTAGGTATCTAAATTGGCATCTAGATAACTCGGTAAATCATTCTATGGGATTTAATCACACGCCTTAAATAATTGAGTGGGAGAAGGTGTTTTGGTAACACCTATGGCCTCCAAGGTTAGTTGAGCTTTATTATTTATTGGTAATCCCCCCAAGGGGCGTCCATGAATGGAATTTAGCAACATACTTCCTTACAAGGATAGACTAGACAATGGACTCAAACGAGATCTACTCCCCAAGGAGGGATTTTCGTGAGAGAAAATTGAGGGTCGATATCTTGGTAACACACTCAATGTAATTTTATTGATATCCTCCCAAGAGTTCTTGTCAGTAAAATTGCAAGGCTAAAATTGAAAACGCTGGTTGTTATGTTAACAATTAGGTGGGACCTAGTCTAACTAGTAAATGGTGCGAACTCCCAAAGGAGGTGTAACATTTATGGGTGTTAGATCACCGTTGAATTTTATGATTGAGTTATTTATTTAATTCAAGATAAATATTTAAAAGTGCTTTATCATGATTATTTACTTATATATGTTTTGTTTTATTCAGAAATCATGACCCCATCACTTATGAACATCCTGAAAGATAACACTTTAACTGGAGATAATTATGTCACATGGAAAAGGAAAATTGGGTTGTTGCTGCAAAGTGAAAAACATAAGTTTGTTCTAACTACTCCTAAACCACCTGCTCCTAATAATGAATCTAGCATAATGTGTAGAGATGAGTATGAGCAGTGGAAGACTTCAGATGATATGGCAAAATGTTACATTATGGCCACTATCTCCGACGTGTTGCAACAGCAGCATGAAGGAATGGAGTCCGCTGCTGATATAATGATGTCTCTAGAGGAGATGTTTGCTATGAAGTCTAGGACGACTAAGAGAGAGGCAGTGACTGCTTTTATGAATCTTAGGATGAAACCTGGACAGGCTGTGAAAGATCACATGATGAAAGTCATAGCACATCTCAACATTGCTGAACTGCATGGCGTTGAGATAGATGGTGAGACAAAGATTGATATGGTTGTCAATTCATTGTCAGATTCCTTTGATCAGTTCAAATTGGACTACACTTTGAACAAAAAGGAATACACCTTACAAGGCCTGATGCAAGATGTTCAAAGTGCTGAAAAGATCCTTGTGAAAGGCAAAGGTCAAGAGATTCATATGGTTGGTAAAGTTGCTACTGTTAAGGCCCGTCAAAAGGTCAAGAAACAACAGAAGAAAAAGCAACTTGGGCCTATCAAGAAGGAGACCAAGAAAGTAACCAAGATCAAAGGGAAATGCTTCCTTTGTGGTGAAAAGGGACATTGGAAGAGAAATTGCCCAAAGTCCCAGAACAAGAAGGAAGAAGGTAATTTGAATTATCTAGAAACATGTTTTTTGGCTGATTCTACAGACTCTTGGATCATAGACTCAGGAGCCACTAATCATGTTTGTTATTCCTTGCAGGGGTTTCAAGAAAGGAGAAAGCTGAGTAAGAATGAAATCAATTTGCGCTTGGGCAACGGAACGTTAGTGTCTGCAAGTGCAGTGGGAGATATTAGAGTTTATTTGGATTCTAGAAGGCATTTAGATTTAATAGACGTTTATTATGTATCTCAATTCAAGAGGAATTTAATTTCAGTTTCTTGTTTGAATAAATTTGGATATTCGGTTACTTTTAATAAAGTTTTATTATTAGTAAGAATGACAAAATTATTTGCCAAGGTACATTGGAAAACGGTCTATACTTTTTGCATAGAAATATCTCTCACTCGTTAGACACAGAAATAACGGAACCTAATCATAAAAGAGTAAAATTATCAACAGATGAAACCTACCTTTGGCATTTACGCTTAGGACATATTAACCTTAATAGGATTAAAAGATTGGTATGTGACGGACCTTTGAGTGACTTAAAGGTTGATGATCTACCAACTTGTGAATCTTGTTTGGAAGGTAAAATGACCAAAAGGACGTTCTCTGCCAAAGGTGCAAGAGCCACTGAATGTTTAGGATTGATACACACTGATGTATGTGGACCTATGAGCATTCAAGCTAGAGGTGGATATGAGTACTTCATCACCTTCACGGATGATTACTCGAGATTTGGTTATGTGTATCTCATGAGACATAAGTCAGATGCTTTTGACATGTTCAAAGCATTCAAAGCTGAAGTTGAAAATCAGCTTGAGAAACACATAAAAATCTTGAGATCTGATCGTGGTGGAGAATATCTATCTGGTGAGTTTCAGCAATATCTTATTGATAATGGGATAGTTTCTCAGTTTTCTGCACCAGGTACACCTCAACAGAATGGGGTAGCAGAAAGGAGAAATAGAACTCTTTTGGATATGGTTAGGTCTATGTTGAGTTATTCAACGCTTCCTATTTCTTTTTGGGGATATGCTTTACAAACTGCTATATACATTCTAAACGATGTACCATCTAAGTCTGTTCCTAAAACACCGCATGAGTTGTGGACTGGGCGCAAGCCTAGTTTACAACACTTAAGGATATTTGGTTGTCCTGCGCATGTGTTAAAAGGAAAGACAGAAAAGATGGAGTCCCGTTCAGAAACATGTATATTTGTAGGGTATCCAAAAGAAACTAAAGGATATTATTTCTATAGTCCTTCAGATCTTAAAGTATTTGTTTCGACAAATGCTAAATTTCTGGAAAAGGACTATATGAATGATTTTGTGCCTAGAAGTAGAATTGTCCTGAATGAGATGTCAGGAGATACAATTCCACGAGAGGTTACACAACCTAACCCAATTGTAAGTTCTGATCCAACACAAGATCAACAACCTACCATTCCTCGTCGTAGTGGGAGGGTTAGAACACAACCCGAAAGATACATCGGTCTGGGAGAATCAGTGGAGAATCTCCCGGACGACGATGATCCCTATACGTACAAGGAAGCTATGGAGGATGTTGATAGTCGCCATTGGCAAAAGGCAATGCAATCCGAGATTGAATCTATGTTCGATAACAAAGTCTGGTCCCTTGTAGACTTGCCTAAAGGGATAAAACCCATTGGGTGCAAGTGGGTATACAAGAGGAAAAGAGGTATGGATGGAAAGGTGGAAACCTTTAAAGCTAGATTGGTAGCTAAAGGGTATACACAGAAAGAAGGTATCGATTACGAGGAAACCTTCTCTCCTGTGGCCATGCTTAAATCCATTAGGATACTCTTATCCATTGCAGCATCTTTAGATTTAGAGATTTGGCAAATGGACGTCAAGACAGCTTTCCTAAATGGAAGTCTTGACGAAAGCATCTACATGATGCAACCAAAGGGATTCATTGAAAAGGGCCAAGTGGATAAGGTATGCAAGTTGCAGAAATCCATATATGGATTAAAGCAAGCATCCAGATCCTGGAACATAAGGTTTGATCAAGCTGTCAAAGGTTTTGGATTTATTCAAAATCTTGACGAACCTTGTGTATACAAGAGGATTAAAGGCGACAAGTTGGTTTTCCTGATTCTTTATGTTGATGATATACTACTCATTGGAAACGATGTAGGTGTATTGACATCAGTAAAAGAATGGTTAGCAAAACAATTTGATATGAAGGACTTAGGAGAAGCAAGTTTTATTCTAGGTATCCAAGTAATAAGGGATAGAAAGAATAGAACGATTGCATTATCCCAAGCATCATACATAGACAAAATCTTGTCTAGGTTTTCCATGCAGGATTCCAAGAAAGGTATGTTACCTTTCAGACATGGAATCAAGCTTTCTAAGGAACAAGTTCCTAAGAATGAGCATGAAGAGCAATTCATGAGTAGAGTTCCATATGCCTCGGCAGTTGGAAGTCTCATGTATGCAATGCTCTGTACTAGACTAGATATTTGTTTTGCTGTTGGCATAGTTAGCAGGTTTCAATCGAAACCTGGATCTGATCACTGGACGGCAGTCAAGCATATTTTCAAGTATCTTAAGAGAACGAGAGATAATATGCTTGTATACTCTGGAGGGGATTTGGTTCCCGTTGGGTATACAGATTCTGATTTCCAATCAGATTCTGACTCCAGAAAATCCACATCAGGGGCTGTGTTTACTATTGGAGGAGGAGCAGCTATATGGAGGAGTATCAAGCAATCTTGTATTGCTGATTCCACCATGGAAGCTGAGTATGTTGCTGCATGCGAAGCTGCCAAAGAGGCTGTTTGGCTCCGCCAATTCTTGATTGACTTAGAAGTGGTTCCTAGTGCGAATAAGCAGATCACTATCTACTGTGACAACAGTGGAGCAGTGGCTAATTCGAAAGAACCAAGAAGTCACAAGAGAGGTAAACACATTGAAAGAAAGTATCATCTTTTAAGGGAGATTGTTCAAAGAGGTGACGTGATGATTACCAAAATCGCGTCAGCAGAAAATCTAGCGGATCCCTTCACAAAGGCTCTACCTCAGAAGAGTTTCGATGGGCATCTAGAGAATATGGGCTTGAGAGATATGACACATTTGCTATAGCGCAAGTGGGAGATTGTTAGGATTATGCTCAATAGCAAGAGTGTAATGTTGTAATTAACAATCTTTTTCATATTAATAAAGTGATTTCTGGTTTAACAAATCGTATAGCATTTATAGTTTATATTATAATTGTCAAAGTAAATAATCATAAGGTCTAAAGACTATGGGAAAAGAAGAATTGTTCGTACATCTAGATATGTATGTGGTAGACACAATTCTTTAGTTAGTCTTGAATAATGTTCACAACTTAAGTTAAAGGTTGGGCACCTTTATCTTGTTAAAGTTGTAGAATTCTTTTGCTAGCATTTAAGTGGGATCAAATGAGATATGATGAGTCTAAAATCATCGGAGTGTCTTCGAGCAAAAGGATCTAGTGCACTGGGTGCATTGAACTGGATCACAATGAAAAGCTTTATCTAGAACCGTCAGTAGATAATAGTCTTTTCATTATCAGGACAATCGGAGGGTCTATCTTAATCCTGAGATAAATGATGGACTTATGGTTGCAAGTGATATCATTTGAGTTATCAATGAGTACGATTATATCGCATAGTCTATCCTCGATAATTTGGTGATATTCATTTGTTAATCGATAGAGGACTTCATTTATAGATATGGACATCGTGGCTCCATTTAATTAAATGAGAGTATAATATCATCATATGGATGTTTTGAGGTAATTGGATATTAAATCTCAACGTTGAGTTTTCAATAGTGTCTATTGAAAACATGGCTTCTGGACAAGTCAAAATATCCAAGTTCAAAACGTGGTCATATGAGTAAATATGGTAACTTGGAGAGTTATAGGCGGTCTATGAACTCTTGGCGATTACTGATATTAATCACGAGGATACACTATCTCCAATATGATTGTCTAGGGTATGAATGAGGAGCATCTTCCTTTTCTATCTTTATTTAAGAGTTCAGTTTTAGCTCTTTAGTGGAATGAGTTAAAATTAATGGATCGGACCTAAGTGAATCATTTGTTGATTGTGATTAGGTTATGTCTATTGAAGCTTAAATTTAGATGGCCCGCCAAGATCCCCAATCCACACGGACTTGCATGGATCACTTGATATATTCTACCGGACCAATTTAAGGGTCCATCTAGAATTGCATTTAATATATTAAGAATATAATTTGCACATTATTTAAGTAATGGGCTGCTCAATTATATTAATATATTAATGAAAGACATGTGGGCTTGTTTCTTTTAGTAAGAATGGGTCTGGTTCACATGTGGGCTTTTTATTTAAAGTCCAATGGATTAAATGAAATAGGAAAATAATATTAGGCCCATCTTATATATAAGTGGGGCGGCTAGGTTAAGGTTTTGACCTAAAAATATTATTTTGTTTCATTTGTTTTAATTAAATAAGAATTAATTGATTTATTGATTAATTGTTTAATTAAAGAAACAAATCTTTCCTAAAAGTAAAAGACTTGTTTGATAAGTAAATAAATAAATTAGTATTATTTATTTAATCAAATAAGGAGTCTTTTTTTTTATTTAGTCAAATAAAAGAATAAAAATAAAAGAGTTGGATTAGGGTTTGAAGTCTATAAAGTTAAAAAGAATTAGGGTTGAATTTTAGTCACCCTATATAAGTGACATGATGAAATTCGGCCAACCCTAATTATATACTACATAGAATTCGGCAACCCTAAAGGAAAAAGAAGAAAAATTTGGCCAACCTATATATATGTTCTTATAGGGTTCGGCCACATCAATTAATTGGTGCTTGAGTTTTTATTTTCTTTCTTCTTCTTAATTCTAAGAGAGTTTTTATTCTAGAGAGACAAAAAGGAGTGAAAAATTATTCTTTGATAGTATACAATTGCTTAAACATCAATAAGCTTGTGTATACGATATCGATCTAGGTTCACGCGAGTTTCGATCATAAGATTGTGAACTCAAAAGTGACCGGAATAATTTTGACATTCTTTTGATTGTTTTGTGACTAACAAAGAAAAGAAAGTATTTGTTTGGTCCATTCACAGGTTTGCAATTCAAAGGAAAGGGAGACCACGCTCCTAGGTGATCCACGTTCGTGCTCGGATTGAAGGTCTTGCGGATTACCATCGACGTAAGTCAATCGGATCACGCGACAAGAGGTAATTTACTTTTTTTGATATATATGCATGTTTATTGATTAAAAGGGTTTAAGGTTCATAAAGGAAAAATTTTAAAAGTCACTAAATCGTCTTTAGTATCGCTTCCGCTGCGTGTAACACTTTTATTTGTTTATTTTTCCCTACAAATATATCATTGAAAGAACGCTTGATTTGAATGCAAAGATCTCATGAAAGAATTGAATCATTATGAGCAAGATAAACACATACACTTCTACTTTCATAGCAAGGATAACCAGCAGATCAATTAGACTTTTCATTAGGTTGTAATGGGGCTATTGGGTGAAGGTTAGAAAGGAACGGGATGTAGGAGTTCAAAAACCTAGGATCATTCAGTGAGAGCCTTCAGTTACCTTTACGGCTTGGCACAAGCTCTTAGGTCTTCATTGACTTCCTTTGTAAGTGGACTAATGCCACTTACCATTCATTGATGTCCCCTTAATTCACCATTCTCTTTTGCCCACTCCTTCGAGAGTAGATACAACACTTAAGTCCTTTGACATGTTGTGTTCCTTAGATTCTTTTTCTGGCATACGCAACTCACCATTCATTTTGGTGGCAAAACTTTCTTTCTTTCTTTTTTTTTTTTTTTTTTTTTTGACAAACTACAAAATATACAACCTCGCCTCTTTCATTTGGATTGAATGCAGCTCATTCTTCATTTGACTCATATCACTTTCGCACAACTTCTTATGCGAACTCTTCAACCTTCTTCACAATCTCAAAGCATGATCCCAAGTTAACAGGTATGGCTATAATATGGCTTACATGGGTTACAGTAAATGTGGTGAAGAAAGAAAAGGCAATCAGTGTTTGGCTTCAAACAGGGCTATGGAGCACACACACATAAGGTAGGAAATATTACAGGCCTTTTAAGTGGTTCATGCACACATAGGCTAACATCACTTCCACTGGTTCGACTTACTCAAGATCAAAGATAACATGTGAAATCTTTTATGATGAATGCTCTATAATGCTCAATGTTCAACCTATAGAGATCAAATATAATGCTAAGAACCTATTGAGTGTTTAAAGAGTAGAAACAAAATAATCCCTCATATATGTCATTTATGTACGCACTTTGGCTTAGTGAACTCACAAGGTAGTCTCAACTATTAATCATGGCAATCCAACTAGGCATCCTATCCACTATCACATCCAGAGCATGTCATAAATTTTGAAAATGCAATGCAATACTCTAAGTGGCACGATGTTAGTTTAAACCCAGTGATTTAAGCATATCATTTCAAAGTCAAATACCAAAACATCTCATCAAGGTTACTGCAGGAACGACAGACTCTAAAACACTGAAAAAAACATGACCCAAGACTCAACATACCCCCAAACCTAAACTCAACAGTGTCCTCAATGTTGACAAGCAAGAAAAAACAAGCAAGAAAAACAAAAGAAAAACAAAAGCAAATAAAAGTTCAAAAAGAAAAAGAGAAAAAAAAAAATCATAGCCTGCTAATCTCCTCCATCCTCATCGGAGAGCTGTAAGATCTCGGTCCCCTGATCGGAGTCTATCGTGTCATCCTGCATCTGCTGCTCATCATCAAAGTTCAAAACCGGGGTCCGCTGGTCAAAGTCCTGCGGCTCAACACCTGATCCACCAGCTGCAAAAGGATCCTGGTCAGGAATAGGTGGCTGAAATGGCACTCCACTCCCACTAGCCACAGAAGACCGGCTAGTCAGCATCCCACGCAGCTCCTCTATGTTTGTCTCGATAGTGTCAAAACGAGTCTCTAATCGACCCTCCAACTGCGTGAAGCGCAAATCCATATGAGTCTGCATAGCCTGCAAAAGAGTAGTAAATGGATCACCTCCTGGCTGAGCTCTGCCTATCTGAGCGGCCTGTGGTGCCCCTTGAGGCTGGTCCTGTAAAAGTGCAGCTGCCTCAGCCTCTCTTGCCTCTCACTCCTCTCGGCGACGTCTTCTCTCCCCATAATTTCCAATAGGAGGAGGCCCCTCAGGACTAACTGCTGGTTCCAGTTCGTCAAGTTCATCATACTCGGGTCATGATTCTCTAACCCTGCACTCACATCAATGCCTGCCTGTCTACAGAAAGCAGTGATCAAACACGGAAAAACTATGGACTGGTCATCGTGTGCACTGGCGTCTTGAATGGCATTGAAAATCACCCGTCCAATATTGATAGGGCCACCTGACCTCAAACGGAGCAACACACGGGCCTGGTCATAAAAGATCTCTGAACGGTGCTGGGATGGCATCAGTGAGTATGTCAGGAAAAGGTTCCAAAAGGCAACATCGGCATGCATGTCACGCTGGTACAGCTTCACTAATGTACCCCATTCCGCCTGTCCATCCATCCTAAGGCCTGCAGCCACTCGCCCTCTATAAGGGTCAAGATCTGCAATATATTCTATCCCTCGACCGTTACTGATAGCCACCTCCGGAGCGTCAAAGTACTGATTAATGGCCTCTGGAGTTATATGAACCTCAACACCCTGCACTAAAACTGGTTCTCCAACCAACAGTCTCCCTGGTACAGAACTAGCATAATACTCTGTCACAATCCCCCGGTTCGGCCTTGGTGGGCGTGCAACATATCCACCCCATCCGCGGTCTGTAACCATCTGTGGAACAGGTGTCTATACCAAACTCTCAACATCAATTCCCCTCTCAATAATCCAAGGTCGCCTGAGGAAATTGCTAAACCGACTCTTAAAGTCCTTGTGTTGTGCTTGTTTTGGCAATGCTTTCTGTTTCCCCTTATCGGATGTACTGACCCGAGGACGCTTCCCTATAGCAGTCCTTGCCATCTGCAGATAACACAAGCCAAAATTACACACAAATTTCTACCAAAAATTCGGCAGCATTTCGTTTCAAAATTCGGCTCCAACTATGTTTATAATGCCATATAAATCACATGCAACACCAAATAAATCACATGCAAGTTCATCTAAACCAAATATATCCTTCAAATTCAAGCATGGCAACCATTATTCAAGCAAAAACATTCAAACTCTCCTAAGAACAAAAATTTTCGGAATTCCCTATATACCAAGTGAAAACACAACCCAATAAACTTAATCATGCTAAATATATCAATTTGAACAAAGCCCATTGGTAATTAAAACTTAGAATCCGAATTTGAGCATGAAAAACTCTCAATCTCTTCATACCACATTGTAAAATCAAACTTCATAAGTTAATGCCATTAAAGCAAAATAGAAGAGAGAAGAGAAAGCATACCTTGTAGTCGAACTTAGGAGAGGAGAGACTATGGAGAGGATTTGAGAAGAGAAGAAAAGAGATAGAAAAGAAAAGAAGAGAGAACAAAAGGGACGCAGCAGTTGTGGGTCAAATGAGACCCACAAAACTGCTTGTCAGTTTATATAGCATAGGGCAAAATTTGGACCAACCGCTGATGAGACACGTTGCATGGGCAGCGGTTCGATCAGCGGTAAAGAGCAAAATTGCTTACCTGGAGAGTCCAAACGCACCGTTTAACTTAATGGACCGTTGGGCGTACCGCTTGGCAGGTATATGCATCATGGGCGGCCTCTTGAGCGAGCCATTCCAGTGGTGCAATGAAATATTGGCCGTGGCTTGTGCAGCTGCCTCTTGAGCGGTCTAGGTGGCGTTATATCAAGGAGATAGTCAGGTCTCCATTAACCGCTGGCCATGCACAACGCCTCTTGAGCGGTCCCTTGAGCGAGCCATTCCAGTGTTGCAATTAAATATTGGCCGCTGTGTGGACACTGTGCCTCTTGAGCGGTACATCCCGCGTGAAACTCTACAAGCATCAGGTCTTCACTTACCGTTGATGAGACACGATGCCTCTTGAGCGGTCTAGGTGGCGAGCCATTCCAGTGGTGTTGAAGTTGCTCGTACCGCGGCTCGTGCATGTGCATCTTGAGCGGTCACTTAAGCACTAATTCCATAATTCATGCAGTTCTAACCTGTTTTGATCAAGGCAAACAACACACACATAAAACATATTTGCTCACAGCTCAACACAACCGGAAATCTTGATTCCCCCAAACCTGGACTGAAAAATATCCTTCACTAAACAGATGACTCACACTAATTACTGACTCAATTTAATCTAAAGAAAATAAATGAAATAGAAAAAATGTTACCTAGGTGGGTTGCCTCCCACCAAGCGCTTTATTTAGCGTCTAGGCAAGACGTGTGAGAGCTCTACGGCTCTATAAGCACGGAATCTTCCAATCGAACGACAGCTCCGAAATCCTTAATGTAAGGCTTAACCCGATGCCCATTCACCTTGAACATGTTGCCATTCTTCTCGTTTTGCACTTCTACAGCTCCATGGGGAAAAACTTGTGTGACCCTGAATGGTCCAAACCATCTAGACTTCAACTTACCGGGAAACAGCTTCAGCCGGGAGTTGAACACCAGCACTTGCATACCGGGACGAAGGTCTTTATGCACTATCATCTTGTCATGTATCAACTTAGTCTTTTCCTTGTACAGTTTTGCACTCTCATAAGCTTCCAAGCGAAATTCCTCGAGTTCACACAGCTGAAGTTTCCTCTCCTCACCGGCCTTGTCATAATCAAAGTTCAACTTCCTGACTGCCCATAAGGCTCTATGCTCGAGTTCTACTGGAAGGTGACACGCCTTCCCAAAGACCAACCTATATGGACTCATCCCAATAGGTGTCTTGAAAGCTGTCCTGTAGGCCCACAATGCATCATCTAACTTCAACGCCCAATCCTTTCGAGTGGAATTAACAGTCTTCTCTAGGATACTCTTTATTTGTCTGTTGCTGACCTCAACCTGTCCTGAAGTCTGTGGGTGGTATGGTGTAGCAACCTTATGCCTTACACCATATTTCTTCAAAAGTGCAGCAAAGGATCTGTTGCAAAAATGCGTACCTCCATCGCTAATGATAGCTCTAGGGGTCCCGAATCTTGCAAATATCGTCTCCCTCACAAATTTCACCACAGTTTGACCATCATTATTCCTTGTGGCCTTTGCTTCTACCCATTTTGACACATAATCAACCGCTACCAAGATGTAACTATAACCACAAGATGGTGGGAATGGTCCCATGAAATCTATACCCCAGACATCAAAAAGCTCTATTATCAAATCTCCAGATAAGGGCATCTCATTTCGCTTACTTATGCTCCCCATACGTTGGCATCTGTCGCATGCCAAACAAAACCGGACTGTATCTTTATGTAACGATTCCCAGAAGAATCCAGATTGCAACACTTTCAAGGCTGTCTTTCTTGCACCAAAATGTCCTCCACATTGCAGCTCGTGACAAAATTTCAGAACGTCTATCTGCTCTGACTCAGGAACACATATTCTTATCACAGAATCAGGACCATGAGTGTACAAATAAGGGTCATCCCAAAAGTATTTTTTCGCTTTTGTAATAAACCTTTTTCTTCCTTGTGAGTTCAAATCCTTTGGGACTACCCCACTTACCAAATAGTTAACCAGATCAGCATACCATGGTTCACTATCCATCACAGCCGACAATTGTTCATCTGGAAACTTCTCTTGCAATGGCAATCTGTCCACCTCATCCGGGTTTACCTGTACTAACCTGCTTAGATGATCAGCAACCACGTTCTCACTACCTTTCTTGTCTCGTATCTCCAAGTCAAATTCTTGTAGCAGGAGGATCCACCGAATCAATCTAGGTTTGGCATCCTTTTTCTGAAGAAGATGACGAAGGGCTGCATGGTCTGAATATACAATGACTTTGGCGCCCACCAAGAAAGTTCAGAATTTCTCCAATGCAAAGACTACTGCGAGAAGCTCCTTCTCAGTTGTTGAGTAGTTCAATTGAGCGTCATTTAAGGTTCGAGAAGCATAGTATATTGCGTGTGGAACCTTATCTACCCGCTGCCCTAAAACTGCTCCGATGGCATAATTCGAAGCGTCACACATCAATTCAAAGGGCAATTCCCAATTAGGTGGGATTATTACTGGTGCGGTGGTCAATGCACTCTTCAAAGTGTTAAAAGCTACCATGCACTCTTCAGTAACCTCAAACTCAGTTTCTTTTTGTAGAAGCAAACATAAGGGCCTTGTTATCTTTGAAAAGTCCTTTATAAATCTTCTGTAAAAACCCGCATGCCCAAGAAATGACCGCACATCTTTCACGGATTTTGGAGGCTGTAAACTATTGATCACCTCCACCTTAGCTTTGTCCACTTCAATTCCTCTTCGTGAAATCACATGTCCCAGAACTATCCCTTGTTGTACCATGAAGTGGCACTTTTCCCAGTTCAACACCAAATTGTTCTCCTCGCATCTCTTAAGGACTAAGGTAAGGTTGTGCAAACACAAATCAAATGAATCCCCAAACACTGAGAAGTCATCCATGAATACCTCAATGATCTCTTCCAACATATCTGAAAATATTGACATCATACACCTCTGAAAAGTACCTGGTGCATTGCAGAGACCGAATGGCATCCTTCTGTATGTGAACGTCCCAAATGGACAAGTGAAAGTAGTTTTTTCTTGATCTTCTGGTGCGATAGCTATCTGATTGTAACCTGAGTACCCGTCGAGGAAACAATAGTGACTGTGCCCTGCCAATCGCTCAAGCATCTGATCTATGAATGGAAGAGGGAAGTGGTCTTTTCTAGTAGCAGTGTTCAGCTTCCTGTAGTCGATACACACCCTCCATCCTGTCTGAAGCCTCTATGGAACCAACTCATTCTGCTCATTGCGAACCACGGTAATACCTGATTTCTTAGGAACCACGTGAATCGGGCTGACCCACTTACTGTCTGATATGGGATAAATTATCCCCACTTGTAAAAGTTTCAGGACCTCTTTCTTCACTACCTCTTTCATTATCGGATTTAATCTCCTCTGGGCCTCTCTTGACGGTCTAGACTCTTCTTCGAGAAATATCTTGTGCATGCAAATTGTTTGACTGATTCCTTTGATATCTTCAATTGACCATCCTATAACTGACTTATGTTTCTGTAGAACCCCAATGAGCCTTTCTTCCTCGGTACTCTGTAATTCTGAAGCAACAATTACCGGGTATGTCTCATTATCACCTAGATACACATACTTCAGAGTTGTTGGTAACTCCTTGAGCTCCAACTTTGGTGGTGGATCATTGGCAAAACTGACAGTTGAAACTTGGAAGTCTTCAACATCTTCTTCAGCTAGTTCAGAACTATCTTCAGTCATGTCGTCTTGATCATCCCAATCCCAATCTGCCAAATCCTCATCCTTGAATACTCCATCAACCCCAGGGTCTAAAACCTCGATGAATGAACAATCATCAGCTCCCGCAGGGTATGATGATGCTTCAAAAAGTTTGAACTCCACTGTCTCATCTAACACTGTCATTGAAAGTTTTCCATTCTGCACATCAATAAACGTCTTTACTGTTGCCATGAACGGTCTACCCAAAAGAACAGGTCTCATGTTAGTCTCTTTGCTCACATCCTCCATGTCTAATACCACAAAATCAGCAGGAATTATAAGTTTCCCAACTTGGACCAGAACATCTTCAACATGCCCTCTCGGATATCTTACCGACCCATCTGCTAACAGAAGTGACATTGTTGTAGGCTTCAACTCATTTAACCCTAGCTGCTTGTAAATAGAATACGGCATCAAATTAATACTGGCACCTAAATCTAGCATTGCTCTTTCAAGTTGGGTACCTCTTACCGTGATATTGATGCAGAAACTGCCCGGATCTTTCAGCTTGGGAGGAAGTTCCTTCTGCAAAACTGCACTAGCACTACCTGCTATGTATTCCTGATGATTCGGCCCGAATTTCTGCCTGTTGGTGTGAAGGCTTTTGAAAAATTTTACATAGGCAGGCATCTTTTCTATCATCTCGAGTAGAGGTAAGTTCACATGTACCTTGGACAGAACATCAAAAATTTCTTTGAAAGCCTTGCTGAGCTTGTCCCTTTTAAGCCTCCCAGGAAAAGGAATTGGTGGAACATATGGAGGGGGTGGAACATAAGGGTCTGATGACTTGTGTAAAACTGAGGTTTTCTTAGGTGTCTCTACCACTACCTCTTCGTCTGCTTTAGCCTCCTTCTCACTCACCTCTTCTGATCCCCTGGTGCCCTCTTTCTGTTGCCCTCTGACAACTTCAGTGTCTAACACCCGCCCACTTCTCAACACAGTCAATGCCTTGGCTTGCTCTGATTGACTAGGAAACCTTCCTGGTTCATTCTTGCGAACTGCGTCAACTATTTGCCCCATCTGTGTTTCTAAATTCTTAATGGATGCCTCAACGTTGTTAAATCTCTGATTTGTATCACGTGAGAAACGCTCTGTATTCTCAGCAAGGGATGTCACAATTTCTTCCAAGGATCTCTTCTTCGGCTGATAGGTGGTACTGTCTCTATTAGCAGCATTGTTCCATTGTTGAGGTTGACTATTGGAACCTTGACCTTGGTAAGTGCCTCTATTGTATCCTCCTTGATTTGTTCCCTGAGTGTTCTGTTGAATGAGCTGATGACTATTAAGAGCAGTGTTAGGGTCAGAATAGGATAAATTTGAATGATTACGCCATGCAGGATTGTAGGTATTCGAGTAAGGATCGTTCCTCCCTCTTTGGTAATTGAAAGCTTGAACCTCCTCTGTCTCATATGGTATCCCATCTCCATCTTGTACTGAGTTCACCCTTAACTGCTGTTGAGCCCTATTCGATTTTTGGGCCATCATAGCTTGTACTTGCTTAGCTAGATTCGCCATCTGAATTTCCACCCCAGTTGTCTGGTTGACCTCATACTTACCTCCCTTTCTGACCATTGAACTTCTATGTTGGGAGTTTAGAGCCAAAGTTTCATAGATCTCAACAATCTCTAAAGTAGATTTCCTGGTAATGATACCCCCACAAGCGTTGTCAACAATGTTCTGTGTGAAAGGTGTCAATCCATCATAAAAAGTGCGGACTTTGTACTCCTCTGTCACCATGTGAGGGGGAATTTGATCTAACAGCTCCTTATATCACGACCATGCTTCATGGAACGACTCACCATCTTCTTCACCGAAACTAGCTATCTTGATCCGGACTTCTTTTGCTTTTGAAGCAGGGAAAAATCTGTTGAAGAATGCAGTGCACACATCAACCCATGATCTCAAAGATCCTGCCCTTACTAAATTGTACCACTTGATGCCCTTGTCCTTCATACAATATCGAAAACACCTCATCCTTAACTGCTCTTCTGTCAATCGGCCCATCGGGAAATTCCCTACGGTAGCTTGATAGTCCTTCATAAACTGGAGGCAGTCTTCTGTTGCCAAACCGTGAAAAGATGGCAGCATGTTTAAATGGCTACCCCTCAACTCATAACTCCTGGCTATGGCATCTAACACAATAGGCTGAGGTTGGTCTCCCAGCATAAGCTGTCCAGACTCTCTCATTAGTCTGATCTCATCCTCTAGTGCACGTCTTGGAGAACCGGGTGTATTGTCTTGAACTTCCTGTCTATTCTGAACACCTTGTTCATCATGAACCTCTCTTTCAGCTCGAATAACCCTGTCACGTTGCTTACCGTGATCACCCATATCCTCAACTAAAGGATCTAACTCTTCAAACTATCTAGCAACTCGGCCTACTCAGTCAATCTCGTTGTTAGCAGGGATCAGAATACCTCCAAGCGAACGACGTCCGTTCATACACCTGTAAAACCTGAAACACCAAAAGCACAACTACCACGAAGTAAGATGAAACAAGATAATAACTAAAAACTAAAATAAAATCTAATGACACACACTACCTAACCTAAACTAACTAGATCCAACTAATAGAATCTATACCAATCCCCGGCAGCGGCGCCAAAATTGATGCAGTAAAATCTGTGTTCAATTTACTAAGAAAGTTCGTTCACTGGGATCAGCGATTTTATCGGTTAAAACCAATTAATCTAGCAAAGGTTACTCTAAATGCGAAAACTAAATTGCATAATGCTTTTCTTTGGAAAAATTGTTTAACTCTAAACTTAACCTAAATTATGACTACTTGAACTAAAAATCAAATCAACGAATAATCAAATCAAAGAATGAATATATGGGGAGATACTAGGGAATCGATGCACCTCTCTTAGACACTCAATGCTCTCAATTAGTCTCAATAAACACTTCAATAAAGTTTAGGGCTTGTTTTGATAAACAATTAAGAACGAATCTCCTTCCCACCACTCGCACAAAGGCCATGTGTCAAGTGATAGTAATGAAATCCCTATGAACAAAACTCTAAGCCAAATCAATGCAACAAGGCCATGCAAACATTAACTTTCAAATCTATTAAGCTTATGATTGTGATTTAAATAGAAAAGCCATTCACATCTAAACCCTAATCTCATGGATAACCTAAATCACAAACTCATATCAATTGAGGCCACAAAATAATATGAATCAGTAATATAGAGCAATTAATTCAATAGACAAGACTAAAACCCAATTGATTAACAAAAAGATAGACTAATTGATTACATAGAGTTGTCCAAAATTGGTTACATCAATCCCCTAATAAAGGTTTAGTTACACATCAATGGAGAGAACAAAAACATAGAAGAGATGCAGATAGAACCCATTATGGTGCGATGCTTCTGACTTGATATCTCCGTCGTCTTCCTGCTCCAAGTAATCTTCTAATGATGGAATGAATGAAAGAATGAATGAATGGTGGTATATCTCTCTCTGATTGTCTCTATATGTCGACCCTCTTTTATTTTCTCTTTTCTTTCTTTTTATAGGTCTTCTGCAGTAACGAGAGGACGAGGAGGCGGTCCACCGCTTGACGTGCCGCTGGGTAGGCACGTGCATGGGCAGCGGAAAAGCCAAGCTCAGCAAACTGGAATGGCTCGCTTGAGGGGCCGCTTGGGAGGCACTTGCCTCTTGAGCGGCATGGGCCGCGGAAAAGGAGACTTCTCGAGCGCCAAGTGCACCGCCGACGGTGCACATGCATGATGGGCGGCATGGGCCGCGAAAAATGGGAATAAATGCCCTTTCTGCATCTTTTGACTCCATCATCTCTGATTGTAAGGATTCCCGTTTTGTTGATTGGCTTATTTCATGGGCAAACCACATGTTGGGGTTTGGTTGTAAGGGTAGTCTAGGTGATTTGTTGAAGATCAAAGACCATTTCCAAGACCTCAAGAGGACAAGCACCAAAGGTATATCTAGTGCTTGATTTTGCTTTGAAGAGATTAGTTGCACACACACACAACATGCATAACTCTTATTCTTGAATGTTGTGTTTATATTTTGTGTGCATTGTGCTTAATTGTGTATTCAACATCTCTTCTTACATAAATATTGATTGCATCTTGTGTTTTTAATGTCATACCATGTTAGGCTTTTAGGATGCATCATGTTTTACCTTTTTACCCTTGCATGTGATTTTGGGTTCAAAGGAGTGGGCTCTGCTGTGCGCTGGTCGTCAAGCGCCGGACCAGCGCAGCCCACCAGCGCAGATCGCCCAGTGGTCTGTCGCTGGTCGTGTGCTGGTCGACCAGCGCAGCCCACCAGCGCCCATGAAAAATGGTCTATGCGCTGGTGGTGCGCTGGACGTCCAGCGCAAGCTGACCAGCGCACAACGCACAATCAGGTGCGATTTTTCAAAATGACCTCACTCTATTAGAGTTGCCTATATATAGTCTTCTATGATTTTAGGTCGTCCAAGAGAGTTCATATTCATTCTTCACACTTAGAAAATTTTTCAAGAGAAGAAAAATAAAAAGAACTCACCTTTAACCACTCAAATCAAACCCTTTTTGCATCAAATTTCATATTGCATCTTCTATGTCTATATAGAGTGCATCCATGTATGGGTTTGCATCATCACAACTTGCTTGGTAAGATTTTGATTAATTTCATCTTATTTTAGTATTTTAAATACCAAGCCATCTCTTTTAAATTACTTGTATGTTTTAGATCATATGCTAAATACAAGAAAAGAGATTATTTGTGATGTATTGATTGAGTGATGTTTTTGATAGATATCTAGGTTTTTATAATCTATGATTATCTATGCTATTTGACATGTCATTTAGCCATTAATATCTAGGATTGCTTTAATTGCAAATTCATCATCCTAGGTAAGCATCTAGAGTACCCTAGCTCTATATTGCATATTTGGATATCATTGAATATTCACATAGGGTTGTGCATCTCTGTTGAGAGATTGAAGTCTTGGTCTAGGGTTGCTATTACAGGCCTGCTGGTAGTAGTGGTGGGTTACAGTCCGGGATTAAGCTGTAAACATCATTACAAGTAGTGACTTCGAGGATCAAGCAAATTGGAATAGGGTTGCTAATAAAGGCCCGCTGGGTAGAAGTGAGGGGTTACAGACCGGAGTGTTAGACGAGGTCTACATAGGTTGTAAACTTCATTTCAATTAGTGATTTCGAGTTCCGAGTGTGGCGCACTAAACAGCCCGTGGTTTTTCCCAGTGGTTGGGTTTCCACGTAAACATCAAGTGTCATTTATTATTTCCGCATCTTATTACACTTGCTTGTATATTTGACTTGCTAGGGGTATTTTCGTAAAATTGACATGCACGCGAAAATTGGGTAATAATTAGCTAAAATCTATTCACCCCCCCTCTAGCTTTATATTAAACACGCCTCTAGGACTTTTCAGATATCTCCGTCGTCTTCCTGCTCCAAGTAATCTTCTAATGATGGAATGAATGAAAGTGAAACTAATTATAGCACGATGTGTATAAAACTATCTAGAGGGGGGGGGGGGGGGGGGGGGGTGTGAATAGATTTTACGCTTTTTACCCAATTTTTCGTGTTAGTCAAAATTACGAAATTACCCTCAAGATAAAATAAACAAGCAAGTGTAATATGGTGCGGAAATTAAATTAACACTTGATTTTTACGTGGAAACCCTCACGGGAAAAACCACGGGCTATGTAAGTAAGCCACACTCGAACCTCGAATCCACTAAATGTGCAAACGATTACAACCTAATCCCGGAAGTAATCACACACCTACCTAATCCCGGTATGAGTGAACCTAGTCCGATTTTGCTTGTGATCTAAGCAACCTAATCCCGGATGCTACACACAAGACTTACTTTCTCTATGAAGAGAAACAACCCTAAGTGAATATATGTGAATATCCAAAATGCAACATAGAGCAAGGGAAACCCTATATGCTTATCTAAGATGATTAATATGCAATTAAGAACAATCCTAGATATCAAAACTAAATGACATGTCAAATAGTTAAGCTAATCAATATCAAGCACAAAACCTAATATGCTAGCACAATACAACTTCTCAAACATACATCATACTAATCTCAATTTTGTATCTAAAGCATACAAAATAACAATCAAGTAATTAATTGAGATTGCTAGATAAATTAAACACAAAATATGTAAGATATTAGTGAAAAGCTTACCAAGCAAAGTATGATGAAGATTCCATGCAAGATGACATCTAGATGATCTATGATGATGCTAGATGATGATTGATGATCATGAAATTGTGTTTGAGTAATTAAAAATGAGTTCTTGGAATTTTTCTTCTCTTTGAAAAATATCCTAAGTATGAAATCTGAATATGAACTCTCTTAATTGACCTAAAGACAAAATGGCATATATATAGGGTGCCAAGCCAAAGTGAGGTCGTTTAAGTAAGTTTCAAAGAAACGCGCCAATCGGCGGTTTCAATCGGCGGTCGGTGGCCGCCGATTTCAACCGCCGAATTGCTCCCAGAGAAACAGGGGAGAAACGGCGGTTCCATTCGGCGGTTTCGTGACCGCCGTTCCCACCGCCGAATTAAACCCGAGAATAAAATCAATCAAGTCTGAAACGGCGTTTCAGATCGGTGGCCACCCAACCGCCGAATTAAAACGGCGGTTTCATTCGGCGGCCAGGCCGCCGATCACGACCGTCGATCACCAACAGAGGTGAAAACCAAGGAGATGCCTAGTGCATCTCCATAAACGGTCTTCGCGTAAAACCAAGCACATTCTAGTGCGTGCGCGGACGTTTCCAAACACTATCGGGAAACGAATTACAAGACACAAAAAACACACAACAAGATACAACATCAAAGTGCTAGTGTGTAAAGTGACATGTGAAGAGAATGCACACATGAACAAGTATGCTAAGTGAGTGTGTGCAACTATCTCTTCAAGATAAGTAAGCACATAGAATTTACCTTCGGTGCTTATCAAGACGAGGTCTTTGAAAGGGCTTCGAATAGTAAACCAACTCCTATGCTACCCTTACAAGGATCCCTACATATGGTTTGATCACGAAATAAGCCAATTAGAAACTACGGGAATCCTTACAATCTCCCCCTTTGGCTATTTCGTGACAAAACCACCACTCACATTGATTCCTCACAAAGAATTAGAAACTACGGGACTACAATGATTATCTACAATACAAAGAGATAAGAAAATAAAACTTCAAGTCTTCAATCTCTTGTAGAACAATCAAGCCCTGAAAAATAAGGTTTCTAGCATTTCCAATACAAGTAAAGTGTGAGATTAATCATGTGAGAACAATAACAAGCATTTGCAATCAAAGATTAGGCACAACATTATGAAATGTATGTGTATGTAATGCTCCCCCTCAACGGGTTACTCCCCCTCAATGTATGTTCTCCCCAAAGTGCACAATAGCCGCTTCTATATTTTGCAACTCCCCTTACCATATCCTACTCCCCCTTTTTGTCATGATATAGGCAAAGGAGTAGTCCCCAACCGGGTCACTCATAGCAACGAGAGATAGAAGCATGCAAGATATGCATATACATATAAGTCACTTTATGCACTTCAATTAATTTGAGAGAAACAAGGAGATTTATTTGTAGAAAATATGTGAATCCAACATGCTTTGCATACAAGACATATAGCATTCAAGTCCAAAATACAATGGTATTTGGCAAAGCAAATGACAAAGGTTTCAAATAAGAATTCAAACCAATTACACCAATGTCATGGGAAAAGCAAAGATATAGAGATTATTAATTTCATTTTATGAGCAACTATATCCAACTTTATAAGCGAATCATGGCATGAGCGACTTTGCACCCTATTTGATTTTTCCGGATAAGATATCCGTATGATAGTAACCATGTTCAACTAATAAAGAAAGAGAGACATTTGGAATGTAAATTCCTTTGAACGGATACAAGATCCTTTATTCATTGAGTCTCATTAGCTTTCACACAAGTTTTGCATTTTTAAGAATATGCAATCATCAATTCATGCTTTTCATGTGAGCATGTTGTATGAATTTCATGCTTTTTCATTTAGCATTAGCATGTTATTTAAGAAACATCATGTCATGGAGATAACTATAGGTCATTCACATCATACTTCCTATGTAAATCTCCTAGTCCAAAAATGCATGTTTGAACATAAATATGACATGGATTGTAGACAAGCAAGGTTCACACTTATAGAATTGAAAACATATATACATATGTACAACCAAGCTTACTCAAGCAATCAAAAGAAGAGGCATAAGTTATTTCAAATTTTTTGCAAGTTACAAGAATGCAAAATAGCTCTCTTTGCTTGAGTTCCCCATATGGGGTCAATCATAGAACATCACTCCACAAGACATATCCCAATAGATCTACTAAGAGTTTTAAATCGAGTAGCATCTAAGGGTTTAGTAAATAGGTCCGCAAGTTGATCATTAGTACCTACATGTTCAAGTACTATGCATTTATTTTCAACAAGCTCTCTAATGAAGTGATGGCGGATGTCAATATGCTTAGTTCTAGAATGTTGTACCGGATTCTTGGAAATATTAATAGCACTCATGTTATCACAAAAGAGAGTGAGAGTACCTTGGTTGAATCCGTAGTCTACTAGCATTTGCTTCATCCATAGGAGTTGTGTGCATCCACTCCCTGCGACTATGTATTCGGCCTCGGCCGTGGACAAGGAAATCGAGTTTTGCTTCTTGCAAAACCAAGACACCAAGTTGTTGCCTAGAAAGAAGCAACCGCCCGATGTGCTCTTCCTATCATCACAATTTCCTGCCCAATCCGCATCACTAAAGCCAACAAGACTAGCATTAGTGTCAAAAGAGTACCAAATCCCATAGTTGGATGTCCCATTCACATAGCGAATGATCCTCTTCACGGAAGAGAGGTGGGACTCCTTAGGATCCGCTTGGTACCTAGCACACACACCCACACTAAAAGATATATCGGGCCTACTTGCGGTCAAATAAAGCAAGCTACCTATCATGCCCCGATATAGAGTTTGTTCCACACTTTTACCACTAGCATCCTTGCTTAGCTTCAAAGTGGTACTCATGGGTGTATCACAACGTTTGGCATTCTCTAAACCAAACTTCTTCACTAGGTTCTTAGCATATTTGGCTTGGGTTATGAAAATCCCATCATTCATTTGCCTAATTTGCAAACCTAGGAAGTAACTTAGCTCACCAACAAGACTCATCTCAAATTCATGAGACATAACATCAACAAATTGTTGGACCTTGGTGTTGTTGGTGGAACCAAACACTATGTCATCAACATATATTTGAGCTATGAAAAGCTCATCATTGTCTCTCTTGATGAATAGTGTCTTGTCAACACTACCTCTTGTGTAGTTATTGTCAACAAGAAATTGAGTGAGGCGCTCATACCAAGCCCTCGGTGCTTGTTTCAACCCATATAGTGCCTTCTTGAGGCGATAGACATAGTTGGGTTGGTGTGAATCCACAAACCCCTTAGGTTGTTCAACAAACACTTCCTCTTGCAAGAAGCCATTGAGAAAGGCACTCTTGACGTCCATTTGGTGCAATTTGAACTTGTGCACACAAGAGATGGACAAGAGAAGCCTAATGGACTCTAAGCGGGCAACGGGAGCAAAAGTCTCCTCAAAGTCGATACCCTCAATTTGAGAGTACCCTTGTGCTACAAGTCTAGCCTTGTTCCGCACTATGTTGCCATCCTCATCGGATTTGTTCCTAAATATCCATTTAGTGCCTATGACATTAGTGGTCTTAGGCCTAGGAACTAGAGTCCAAACCTCATTCCTTTCGAATTGGTTTAGCTCTTCTTGCATGGCAAGAACCCAAAATTCATCATTCAAGGCTTCATCAACCTTTTTGGGTTCTATTTGAGAGGTGTAGCATGTAAAGCTAATTAGATTAGCTATTTGACGCCTAGTCCTAACACCCTCATTAACATCTCCAATAACATCCTCTTTGTTATGGAGTCTTCTAACCCATGGAGCGGGTTCATTAGAGTCCAAGTTAGGAACTCTAGTACTAGGTTGTGTGACTTCATTAGATGTCCCAACATTGGGAGTCACCACAACCCTCTCCAAAGGAGAGTCATCCTCTAAAACATCCTCCTCTTCATGGTCTTTGGACTTGAGCCTTGTATCATCAATGATAACATTCGATGATTCCATGACGGTTCGAGTCTTCAAGTTGAAAACTCTATAGGCTTTACTATTCAAGGCATAGCCAATAAAGGTACCCTCATCACTCTTAGCATCAAACTTGCCAAGTTGATCACGGTCATTTAAAATGTAGCATTTGCTCCCAAAAGTGTGGAAGTAGCTAACATTTGGCCTCTTGCCTTTCCATAACTCATAGGAGGTGTTTCTAGATCCGGGCCTTAGGAATACTCTATTCCCTATATAGCAAGCCGTATTGACGGCTTCGGCCCATAGGTTCCTAGGGACATTGTTGCTAAGCAACATCACTCGGGCCATCTCTTGGAGGACCCTATTCTTCCTCTCAACAACTCCATTTTGTTGAGGTGTCCTAGGAGCCGAAAATTCATGGGAGATGCCTAAGCTATCACAATAGCTTTCAAAAGAGGCATTCTCAAACTCTCTCCCATGGTCACTTCTAATCCGTTTAATGCTTCTAATGTTAGAATTCATTTCATTTTGCAATTTAGTACAAAGCATTTTAAACTTATCAAAAGTTTCGGATTTTTCTCTAAGAAAATATGTCCATGTAAATCTAGAGAAATCATCAACACAAACAAAAATGTATCTCTTTCCACCCAAACTTTCGGTTTGCATGGGACCCATGAGGTCCATGTGGAGAAGCTCAAGAGGCTCCTTGGTGGAGAGATACTTGCCCTTTTTGTGCATGCTTTTGGTTTGTTTTCCTTGTTGGCAAGGTCCACAAATACCATTGGCTTTCTTCCCAAGCTTAGGGAGGCCACGCACACACTCGAACTTTTCAAGAGTTCTTAAATCCCTAAAGTTCATGTGGCCAAGTCTTTCATGCCACAACTCAACTTGCTCATCCATGGACACATTGTTTGAGACTATTCTAGCTTCAAGACAATAACAATTGTCGCTAGATCTCATACCTTTCAACAAGGTTTGTCCATCGGGCTTTAGGATTGAGCAATCATTTTTATTAAACAAGACGGAATATCCTTCATCACTTAGATGTGAAATGCTTATTAAATTGGCTTTCAAGCCATCAACAAATAAAGCATCGGATAAGGAGGGTAAACCGGGAACTGAAATGGATCCTTTCCCTACAACCTTCTTTTTGGATCCATCACCAAAAGTGACATATCCACCTTCCTCCATAACAAGAGTCTCGAAGAAACTCTTGTTTCCCGTCATGTGCCTAAAGCACCCACTATCCAAATACCAAAAATTAGAAGAATTTGCCTTCAAGGCTATTTGTGCAACATGGCAAACATTTTCATTTTTTCTAATCCACTTAGCAACAATTTTAGCTTTCTTAGTGGTCTTTGGTACATGTGCTCTACTATTCCTAGGATCATGCAAATTAATATTATCATTCCTAGAAACATGCATCATGGCTCTTTTCTTTTTCTTCTCTATCATGCTTCTAGTTTTGCACATTTTTATATATCGAAAGCATTGTGGTCTAATATGACCAACAAATCCACAAAAGTGACAAATAGGAGTAAAATAAGGAATCATACCTTGTCCTTGTCTTTGTGGATGAAAGGGTTCATTGCGTCTTCGTTGTTGAACCGGTCTAGGTTGCTTCCAAGCTTGAGGTTGCATGATAGGCCTCTTTCCTTTGTGAGCCATTTGAGGAGGAATGTTGGCTTGAGGAACCCTAGGGAGTTGAGCTTGAGGTTGCCTTCTTGGCCCCATCTTCACTTGAGCATTTGAACTTTGTCCTATTTCTAACTTCTTCCTAGGAAGTTGCACAAATGAAGTTTCTTCTTTCTTCAAGCTCTTGACAAATACGGTCTTGTTAGAGGTTGAGATCTTCTTGCCATCTTCATACCCAAGACCCCTCTTGTCACATGGACTCTTTCCAACACCGAGCATATGGTCAAGCTTCTTGGTGCTAGAATCCATCCTAGTCATAGATTCTCTAACTTCTTCAAGCTCCCTCATTAGACTATCCTCATTCCTCCTAGATAAGACTAACTCCTCTTTTAGCTTATCTTCCATCTTCTTGAATTTTTCCACTTGTTCACTTAAGTGGTCATTATGAGATGCAAGCTCAAGATTTTCTTCTCTCAACATCTTGATCTTTCTTGTGCTCTTGATTGCTAAATCATTAACCTCGGCATGATATTTAGCAAACTCCTTTTTCTCCATAAATCCATTCATGGAGTTAGAAGAGGAATCACTTTCTACTTCACTTGAGTCATTTTCCTCTTAACTCATTTCCTCTCTCTCACTAGCACTTTTGCTTTTATGGGAGGAGGCAAACGCTAGGAGATTAGCCATGAGCTCTTCATCATCCGAAGACTCATCTCCCTCATAGAAGTCATCACTACTTCCACTCCAAGCGGCGGCCATCACTTTCCCCTTTTTCTTCTCAACATGATTTGCACAATCGGGGGCAAAATGACCTATGCCACCACACTCGAAACAACGGACCCCTTTCCTTTCGGTCCTTTCTTGCCTAAGTTCAAACTTCTTTAAAGAGCCCTTTTTCTTCAAATCTTGACCTTTTGACCCAAAGCTCTTCCTTCTAAACTTCATAACCTTGTTGAACCTTTTTACAAACAAGGCAAGGTCTTCATCCGAGTCAACCTTCTTTGCCTCCTTTTCATCCTTGGAGGTCTTCAAAGCAATTCCTTTTTGCTTTTTAGGAGGTGTGGAGATAGGCCCCTTCCTAGACTCATAAGCTAGAAGTCTCCCAATCACCTCACTCGGCTTCATATCCTTATATCCACTATTTTCTTCTAAAGCCGTCACCTTAGATTCAAACCTATCGGGTAGAGATCTCATAATCTTTTGCTTGATTCTCCTATCCGAATATGGATCACCAAGTTGATGACTTTGGTTGACTATATCCATCAACTTGATCTCGAAATCGTTGAAGCACTCATTCTCCTCCATCTTGAGCATCTCAAATTTAGTTTGGAGGACTTGAAGCTTAGAGTCCTTCACCACTTCGGTTCCCTCATGTGCAATCTCTAGGATGTCCCATGCTTCCTTAGCTATCCTAGTATTTTGAATCAACTTGTATTGATTTTCGTCCATAGCACACAAGATGGCATGCATCGCCTTCCTATTCCACTTTGAAGCCTCAAACTCTTGCGCGTTCCATTGCGCCTTAGGCTTCAAAACATCTTCTCCTCCACCCGTGGGAGTCATCATAGGGAGATCATATCCGTCTTCCACCGCCATCCATGCACGGTCGTGAATTTGGCATATGTAGGATTCCATCTTCCCTTTCCATTGGGAATAGTTCAATCCGGCAAGAAGTGGAGGCCTTGTGCTAGAAGCATCTTCGTTGCTACCACCGTTTCCACCGTTTCCACTCATAGTGTTTATGAATGAATGAAATGAATGCAAATGTATGAATGATCAAAAATCACACAAAATGCAAAGCACACCAAAATAAGCAAGGATCACCTATGTATGTCTAGGAACCCGCTCTGATACCAATTGAAACTGATTATAGCACGGTGTGTATAAAACTATCTAGAGGGGGGGGTGAATAGATTTTACGCTTTTTACCCAATTTTTCGTGTTAGTCAAAATTACGAAATTACCCTCAAGATAAAATAAACAAGCAAGTGTAATATGGTGCGGAAATTAAATTAACACTTGATTTTTACGTGGAAACCCTCACGGGAAAAACCACGGGCTATGTAAGTAAGCCACACTCGAACCTCGAATCCACTAAATGTGCAAACGATTACAAACTAATCCCGGAAGTAATCACACACCTACCTAATCCCGGTATGAGTGAACCTAGTTCGATTTTGCTTGTGATCTAAGCAACCTAATCCCGGATGCTACACACAAGACTTACTTTCTCTATGAAGAGAAACAACCCTAAGTGAATATATGTGAATATCCAAAATGCAACATAGAGCAAGGGAAACCCTATATGCTTATCTAAGATGATTAATATGCAATTAAGAACAATCCTAGATATCAAAACTAAATGACATGTCAAATAGTTAAGCTAATCAATATCAAGCACAAAACCTAATATGCTAGCACAATACAACTTCTCAAACATACATCATACTAATCTCAATTTTGTATCTAAAGCATACAAAATAACAATCAAGTAATTAATTGAGATTGCTAGATAAATTAAACACAAAATATGTAAGATATTAGTGAAAAGCTTACCAAGCAAAGTATGATGAAGATTCCATGCAAGATGACATCTAGATGATCTATGATGATGCTAGATGATGATTGATGATCATGAAATTGTGTTTGAGTAATTAAAAATGAGTTCTTGGAATTTTTCTTCTCTTTGAAAAATATCCTAAGTATGAAATCTGAATATGAACTCTCTTAATTGACCTAAAGACAAAATGGCATATATATAGGGTGCCAAGCCAAAGTGAGGTCGTTTAAGTAAGTTTCAAAGAAACGCGCCAATCAGCGGTTTCAATCGGCGGTCTGTGGCCGCCGATTTCAACCGTCGAATTGCTCCCAGAGAAACAGGGGAGAAACGGCGGTTCAATTCGGCGGTTTCGTGACCGCCGTTCCCACCGCCGAATTAAACCCGAGAATAAAATCAATCAGGTCTGAAACGGCGTTTCAGATCGGCGGCCACCCAACCGCCGAATTAAAACGGCAGTTTCATTCGGCGGCCAGGCCGCCGATCACGACCGCCGATCACCAACAGAGGTGAAAACCAAGGAGATGCCAAGTGCATCTCCATAGGCGGTCTTCGCGCAAAACCAAGCACATTCTAGTGCGTGCGCGGACGTTTCCGAACACTATCGGGAAACGAATTACAAGACACAAAAAACACACAACAAGATACGACATCAAAGTGCTAGTGTGTAAAGTGACATGTGAAGAGAATGCACACATGAACAAGTATGCTAAGTGAGTGTGTGCAACTATCTCTTCAAGATAAGTAAGCACATAGAATTTACCTTCGGTGCTTATCAAGACGAGGTCTTTGAAAGGGCTTCGAATAGTAAACCAACTCCTATGCTACCCTTACAAGGATCCCCACATATGGTTTGATCACGAAATAAGCCAATTAGAAACTACGGGAATCCTTACAGAAGGATTGAATGAATGGTGGTATATCTCTCTCTGATTGTCTCTATATGTCGACCCTCTTTTATTTTCTCTTTTCTTTCTTTTTATAGGTCTTCTGCAGTAACGAGAGGACGAGGAGGCGGTCCACCGCTTGACGTGCCGCTGGGTAGGCACGTGCATGGGCAGCGGAAAAGCCAAGCTCAGCAAACTGGAATGGCTCGCTTGAGGGGCCGCTTGGGAGGCACTTGCCTCTTGAGCGGCATGGGCCGCGGAAAAGGAGACTTTTCGAGCGCCTAGTGCACCGCCGACGGTGCACATGCATGATGGGCGGCATGGGTCGCGGAAAATGGGAATAAATGCCCTTTCTGCATCTTTTGACTCCATCATCTCTGATATACGATCTGACCAACCTTTCTATGGAAAGAGACCTGCAAAGACTTAACAAACACATCAACCCGCCAAAAGGACCCAAGAAACAAGCATAAACAAAGGCGAAAAGGGCAAAATATAAGCATAGAATTAGACTAATCAATAGGAGTAATTGTGACATCAACATGCAAATAATTTCCACACCTATCCATCTAAAGTATTTCCAAAAATAGGTCAAACCGATATTCATCCGGTTTTTTGCTTTAAAAGAATAGATATCAACATGTGAGTGTGAGTGTGTGTGTGTGTGCATGTGGCTCGTTTTTCCGTTTCTATTTGTCAACCCGAGCTTTTTCACAATTCTCAACTATACACCAATAAGCCTTTTATTTTTCATTTCTTTTAGGCTTAGAATCAAAGATTTTTTTTTTATGATTCATTTCAATACTTCTTTGATTTTACTAACAAAAACATATACTTCTCATGGCGGCTTTCACTCATCACAATGGCGTAGCCCTTTCCTTCATTGAGTGGCTTCACAACCAAGGTGTGTAGCCCTTTCCATGAGGGTGCTCGTTGATTACTATGTAGTACCGAAGCAAAATGGATACATACCATAGGTCATCTATCATGTACTAAGCAATAGGCTTCTAGATACATCCATAATCTACATACTTTCAACCACACATACTCAAAAAAACTAAAACATATAAGAGAAGCATTAGTGCCCTTTTCAAAAAATAAGATTTTCAAGCTCAAGTGCATGATCTAGAAACAATACAAGTTACTTGTTTAAAGATCATTACTTCTCAAATGAGTAGCTCTCAAAGAAATTGATATTCAAATTAAGTTTTGCTCATCAAGCCACTCAACAATCACACAAGCATTTCAAGCATCATGTATAAGATCATTGTGAACACATCACTAAAAGATCTTTAGAGAGCAAATGTCAACAAGAACCATATGAATGCTATACTAGTTCTATAATATGACATGCTACATGATGTAATGCAAACATAGAGTCGAAAGATGAAAAGCTAGAAAGCAAGCATTAGGGTATTGAAATACCTAAGCAAGCTTTTTCATCAAATGCAAAGCCTTTGCTCTTTTTATGAGCTCTCTTGGCTTGTTTGTCCTCATGACAACAAGTTGTTGGTGTTTCATCCCAAGAGAATAAAGACCATGCATTTCAACTCAAACAACAACAAAAATGACTTTCTCCAAAAGTCTTAACATGATTATCACCAAATAGATTTCATGATATGCAACTTCTCAAAAGTTAATCAACGGATTTTGACTATCATAATGATATTTGTGAGATAGCTAAGTTCATGTCAAAGTCATAGAGAAACAAAGCTAGCTAGCTAAGTTACTCAAAACTAGACACTAATCTTAAAGCCAACTCACATGTGCAACTTACACTAATGGTAAGAGCACTCACCCTTGACCCATTTGGTCTAGGGAGCACAAACACATAAACCATCATGATCATTTTTCAAAGCAATATAATATCTAGAAGATAAACATCAACCATCTTCTCTATAAAGATATTCTCATGTTATACACAACATTATTGCCAACAACAAAGATATTATCAAGACTATACATATGATCATGTGAAACACTCATATTCACCCAAATCTTCTTGACAATATTCCTTACATGATTATCATTAACAAGCACAAAATTCAAAGAGTTATCATGCAAGAAACATACATAGAAGATTTTCTCATCTCACTAATATGCATCTCATTCCCTAGTTTGCAATGTCTAATATACTCATGGCATATATATTTAGTATGCACTACAACATTTAAAAAAATTGGCAAACCGGAATACATAAGGAGATGATACTATTTGGGTGAGAGTGTACCAACGGTGAAGGCTCTTTACTCTTCTTGATTTTGCACTTGACCTTGGAAGATTGGCCTTTGAAATCCTTTTGTTCCTTAGTGACTTGCCTTTAGTTGTAGGAGACTCAACTTGCTCAACTACAAAGCTTAAGTCACTTGAATCTCCATGAAGATCACCAAGCTTTTTGGCCTTCATGATTGCCAACTCCTCTTCCTTGCCTTTGATCATTTCCTACAAGAAATAAAACAATTTATTAGCAAAATCATTTATTAAACTATCTAACACAAGAGCAACTTCAACCGTCTTTTCTTCTAGACATTTGATCACTTCATTCTTCACTTCAACTTCCGTCAAAGCTTTATCTTTTTCCTTGTCAAGAGATTGAACTCTAGAGATCATGTCTAGCATGATTATCCTTCAGGAAAACTTCTTCTTCTTTGCTTTTGTCACTAACATGCTTTTCAAGCTTATCAACAATATTGTTAGTAGACAAATGAAATATAAAACAAGAAGCACCTTTTTCACAAGTAGCTTGAAAACTATTCCATGCCTCTTTTGCCATATTTGAATCTTTATTAAGAGCAAGGTGTTTAAAAACATACACAACTATAAATGGCAAAAAGGTCTAAAGATTCAACTCTAAAAAATAAACCTCATTCATACTTCATGAACATATTGGTTTGGAGAAACTACTCCATCAATTATAAATCTCGGAGAAGAAAAACCTTTCATGACAATCCAACCAAGCTTGCTCATCACTAGACATAGCAAATTCTATCATGAGCATTTTCAACAAAACAAACATTTTCCCAATCAACAAAGGAGGACAACCATTACAAACAAAAATAGACTAAAGGTTGTTATCATAGTAAATAACCTTGTAGATCCTGAATCACACTAATTGCTTTAAGTGACCCGCTCTGATACCAATTGAAAATACCTACAAGGTTATGCTAAACAACCTAGAGGGGGGTGAATAGGTTGACACACTAGTTTTAAAAACTTTTTCGTGATTTATGTCAAAACCTTGGTGAGCATACATATTGACCTTAAACATGATTGTTATGAGAAAACAATTATCACAAGTATGCTCAATTCACCACCCTTAGTCTACAAAACATATATCAATAAACAATGTATCTCTTTTACAAGTATATTCAATAATGAGCAAATTTAAATTCCACAAGTTGTACTTTGAATATTACAATGCAAACTCACCAAGTTAAGCTTTACAACTTGATATAGAATCACAAGATACAATGTTCAAGGACTTACAAGATACAAGAAACAAATGTTGATTCAACCAACAATGTGCGCAACTCTTTCTTTATCAATAACTTGTTTACAAGGATGTGAGGAAATGAAGAGCTTAAACAAGTTATATAGATCATACATACAAATATAAAGAGATAGAGATAGAGACATTTGACACATTGATTTTTACGTGGTAAACCTCCGAAGAGGAAACATCCACGGGTTGAATCCATAACCACCGGCAAAGCAATTCACTATGACGAAAAGGACTTACACACTCAAGCTACCAACTCATGATATCCGCTCAAGTTATCAACTCCTAGTCTACCCTCGGGCCTAGTGAACCACCTAGCCTACTTCCTATCCGAGATGTGTCCTACACCTCTAGGAAGCAACTTCATATCCAAGACGCTCACGTCTCTAGGAAGATTTCGTGCTTAGCTATCCGGATCACGAAGATCCTAGTTAAGCTCTCCTAGCTCAACCATCCGGAGTACCACACTCCTAGCTAAGACTTTTGCTTGACTATCCGGACCACATGTCCTAGTCAAGACTCCTTGCTCTTTCCACAAAGCTTCACTCACTTTGCTAGAGACTTCCACCTTTTACAAGGCAATGATCTAAGTGATGCAAATGATGCAAACACATGCAACATAGAATATATGATCAATACATCCTATGGAAACTAGAAATAATCAACGAGCACACAATGTACATTTTTCTAGTTTATGATCCAAAACATGACACCATACAAAATGATGCATGAGCATATGAAATGTATGAATAAGGTACACTTCATGAAGATCTAGACATAGGCAACAAAGTTCACAAAACAAAGTAGTCTAGATCTTAAACATGAACAAAAATCTAGAGCATGCAAAACACCTAAAACATGTCAAAGCCTAGATTCTATTCATGTTTCTAAAGCTTGAAAACAAAGCATGTTCATTAAGCATATAATCAAGACTTTTAGAACACAAACAACAAAAAATGCTAGAATCACAAAATGTATACAATGAATATTCTAGCAAGTATTTAGAGCAAGGATATAATGAATAATCAATTAAATCCTAATTAGCTCTAAATACAAAATCAAATGTGCTGATCTTAGATTTGTTCAATAAGAGGATCTAAGCACATGTGAGGATTATTAATCATAAAATATATCAATCAATCCACAAATAATCCTAGATATCAATCTAATCACAATACAACTCTCAAACATGTGAAAAACCTAGAATCTAAGAAACTAGTTCACATATGTCTCTAATTAGACTTTTGATTAAGATTGATTATGAAGCTATCTTTCTTTATAGCATTCATAATACATAAACATACATATAGAAGAAGAAACCCCAAGCAAATTGAAGGTTAAAAAGAAAGAAATCGCAAAGATAAGACCAATACCTTGGATTCACGAGCTGGTTCGCTGTTCTGTGTGGAACCACTAGAAAAATCGATCAAACAGTCACCAAACCACTTGGAAAAGGTAGAGGACTCGATTACGAACGTTCTCCAACTTGAATCGTTCAAATCCAACTTAGTATGAGAAAGTTATGGTGTTTGGAAGTTGGGAAAATTTGGGAGAAAAATTCTGACGGGAATTCTAACTTTTTTCTTCTTGAAATGAATTGGAGGGAATGGAGGGGTTTTAAAAGGAGGAGAGAGGAGGCAATTTTTTGGCCAATCAAAGAGGGCCACCTCAGCCCAGCCCCGTGGGGGGCGCGTGGGCTACACGGGGGCAGAGAGCCCCTCTGGCCGTGGGGCCCACGGCGTGGGCCACACTTGGCCTCTTGGTCACTTACGCCCTCGCGCGCTCCCTCACATTCTTCAGCCGTATCTTAGGCATCCGAACTTCGATTTTGAATCCGTTTTTGGATTACGAACCGTGACTCCCTCACGCATGACTAAGACTACACAACTTTGAAAAATGGTTGAGAAATCATCTCAGAAAACTACGATGAAGTCAACTCAACGAATGAGAATGAAAAGTAGCGTAGCTACATCGTTTGGACTCGAAATTAAATGAATGAGTAACCGAAACGACCGGAACTCAATAAGGAATCATAATAGAGCATATTCAAGTCCAAATACAAAAATACGGAAATATACAAACACAAAGACACACACATATGCTAGTTTCCGGACATAGTCCTAGAAAATGCAAAACACAAAGTTTATCAACATAATATGAATGCATGAGCATATTTTGCCAAGTGTGTGAAAGTGATATATAAATGAAATTAAATCATGAAGGAACACACAAGAATGCTATGTGTGTGTGTGTGCCTAGCCTTGTAAGAGATATGAGGTCCTTTAATACCTTTGTTGACCAATGATGCACGAATCTCTTAAAAGCCGGCTTCTTGAATGAATTGTGGTTGAGACGTCCTTCGTCTTTTTAATTCTTCAATATACTAACCACTAAACATTACAAGATAAACATGTTTTGATATGGAATTGATGCCAACACTAACTATAAACCTTACAACTGGAGTACCCCGTTCCGTCAAAAAGCTAGTAGCGGGCACTTAGCGAAATCCTAGTGCTCCTACCCCGCTTGAAATAAGAAAGCAAGTACCCCGAACAGCAAACCAAGAGGGAAGGCAGAAATTAAACGCCATCGTTTGAGTTAAAATACTACATGTATTCCCACCAATCAAGAGTTTTACTCAAAAGCAAAGTCAACTCTTTCAGTCCTAAAAGGAATCATCGGATTTTAGGGATCAAATCCCCAACGACTTCGTTAGACTCCAAAGGAAGGCCAGTGCATCACTGAAAACCTAGACCGAAGTTCTAGGAGTATTCAGCAAGAAAGCGGGTGAAATTTCCCTTAAGTAGTAGTGCAAAATATACCTAGAGGGGGGGTGAATAGGTATATACTCAAATTCTTTCAATATTAAAAATAACGCGGAATATAACAAAGAAAATGCACACTTGATTAGATTTAACAAATGAATTGATTTCACTAATACAAGAGTTAATCAATTTACAAGATATGCAATCAATGTAAGATATGGAAGATAAAGAAAAGTAAAACAAAAATGAACACAAGTAGTTTTTACGTGGTAAAACCTCAAAGAGGGAACATCCACGGGTTGATACCACAGCCACCGGCAAAGCAATCCACTATGTGAAAAAGGACTTACACATTCAAGCTACCAACTCATGATATCCGCTCAAGCTATCAACTCCTAATGTACCCTTGGGCTAGTGAATCACCAAGCCTACTTCCTATCCGAGATGTGTCCTACACCTCTAGAAAGCAACTTCCTATCCAAGACGCTCACGTCTCTAGGAAAATTTCTTGCTTGCCTATCTGGATCCTCCCGACCCTAGACAAGTCTCCTTGCTTGATTATCCGAGTCCTCCCAACTCTAATCAAAACTTCCTTGCTCTATCCACAAAGCTTCACTCACTTTGCTAGAGACTTCAACCTAATGCAAGACTATGATCTAAGTGATGCAAATGATGCAAGTTGAAAGTATACAAACGTAGTTAAATTGCTTAAGGCATACCTAGAGGGGGGGGGGGGGGGGTGAATAGGTTTTTACACCTTTTTTCAATCCCTTGAACAAACTTTCGTTTGTCCCTTAAGGTAGCCTTACACACAACAAAACAAACCAAGAAAGACATACATAAACAATATGAGAATATAATCATGTGAACAAGGTCTAGGTATATCATCTAGTTGTGTGAGGTATAAGAACAAATAAACACAACAACAAAGAAAGCTTGTATTTCAATAGATGTTCAATGAGTTACAAGAGGATCAAATATCACTATACAAAAATTACAATATACAAAAGAATCATATATACAAAAAAATGATCAAAATAATGAATCCACAAATCACACTTTACAAATACTTGCTTCACTATACATCACAAGTGAGTAATATGAAACAAGATAATAACATACACAAATAAAATATAAAAGATAGAAATAGGAAGAATTAACACAAGAGATTTTTTAACGTGGAAAAACCTCCAAGGAGGAAACATCCACGGGTTGAAATACAACCATTAGGGTACTATATATATTGGATGATAAAAATAGAGAATCCACAAAGTGACCAATCTTTAGCTCACTCAACCTAGTGGAGTCTAAGTCTACCTAACCCTATTGGAAAGTATAAGATCCTTCAATGATGCAAAACCACCATATATTGGACAACACACAAAACCAACATCGATGGAGGATTAGAAATTCCTCAAGAGTGCATACACCTCCCGTGTACCCCGCTCTTTTGGAGTCTATGTCTAACCATACGCCTAGGCCTACCAATATAATAACCAACTCCTATCCAAGGCACTCATGCCTATAGAGATCCTCCCATGCATGACTATCCGAGTCCTCCCAACTCTAGCCATGACTTCTTGCTTACCTATCCAAGTCATCCCGACTCTAGGCAAGTCTTCTTGCTTGGCTATCCGAGTCATCCCGACTCTAACCAAGACTTCATGCCTTTTACAAGGACTTCCTAGTGTGATCATGTGAATGCAAATGATGCAAACAACCAATTCAATATAGAACATGTGATCAATACATTCCATGGTACAAATAGACCTAAACATGTGATATCACAAGTAATAAAAGTCTAGATGCAAAATACAAGAATAAAACCTAAAGCATGTGCAAACACCAAACACATAAGCTCAAAGTCTCATTCACACATACAAAACTTGAACAAAATATATTCATGAAGTACAAGTTCAAGATGCTATCAACATACAATAAAATACTAGATACATGAGATTAAATCAATCAATATTCTAGCCAAAAATATAGAGTAAGGATTCAAGATATAAATCAATAAAATCCTAGATTGCTCTAAAACACATACAAATACAATAATCCTAGATTTAATCAATCAAAGGATCAAATCAAATCTCAAGGTTATTTATCACAAAATTGATTCAATCAAGTTACAAACAACCTAAGATGTCATTCTAATCACAATACAACTCACAAACATGTGAAAAACCTAGAATCATAGAAACTAGTCCACATTTGTCTCTAAATAGACTTTTGATTAGAATGATTATGAAGCTATCTTTCTCAATAGCATTCACCAAACATAAACATATATATAGAAGAAGAAACCCCAAGCAAATTGAAGGTTAAAAAGAAAGAAACCCCAAAGATAAGACCAATACCTTGGATTCACGAGCTGGTTCGGATTTCTGTGTGGAACCACCAGAAAAATCAATCAAACAGCCACCAAACCACTTGGAAAAGGTAGAGGACCCGATTACGAACGATCTCCAACTTGAATCACTCAATTCTGACTCCGTATGAAGAAGTTATGGTGTTTGGAAGGTGAGAAAATTTGGGAGAAAAAATCTGACGGGATTACACAATCTTTCTTCTTGAAAACAAAATGGAGGGAATTGAGGGAAATAAAAAGGAGGAGAGAGAAGAGAAAAATGGGCCAATCAAGAGTGGCCACATCACCCCAGCCCGTGGGGGGCGCGTGGGCCACACGGGGCCAGAGAGCCCCTCTGGCCGTGGGGCCCACGGCTCCCACACGGCTTGGGCCTCTTAGCCACTTTCGCCTCTCGTGCGCTCCCTCACATTCTTCAGCCGTATCTTGGGCATCTGAACTCCGATTTCGAATCCATTTATGGATTACAAACCATGAATTCCTCACGCACGACGATGACGACTACACAACTTTGAAAAATGGTTGAGAAATCATCTCGGAAAACGACGATGAAGTCAACTCAACGAATGAGAATGAAAAGTAGCGTAGCTACATCGTTTGGACTCAAAATAAAATGAATGAGTAACCGAAACGATTGGAACTCAATAAGGAATCATAATAGAGCATATTCAAGTCCAAATACAAAAATATGGAAACATACAAACACAAAGACACACACATATGCTATTTCCTAGACATAGTCCTAGAACATGCAATAAGCAAAGTTTGTCAAGATAGTATAAATGCATGAGCATATATTATCAAGTGTGTGAAATTGATATATAAATGATGTTTAACCATGAAGGAACACACAAGGATGCCATGTGTGTGTGTGTGCCTAGCCTTGTAAGAGATATGAGGTCTTATATTACCTTTGATGATCAATGAAGCACATATCTCTTTAAAGCCGGCATTTTGCATGAATTGTGGCCAAGACTTTCTTCGTCTTCATAAATCCTAAACATATGGACCACTAAACATTACAAAAGAAACACGTTTTGATATGGAATACATGCCAACATAAACTATAAACCTAACAATCTCCCCCTTTGGCAAATTCCATGTCAAAACCCCTAAACATATACTAAAACAATTACAAAGAAAATTTGGTCACAATGAGTACAATGAGTTACACATATAGACACAAATTAAAACAACAAGTCTTGAACTTCATCTTGGTCTTCTCTTGATATCACCTAAAATAAACTTAAAAGCACAAGAATATCCAAGAGACAACACATATGGCAATATACATTCTTAGGCAAGAAAATAAAAACATTTAAGTTCAAATAGATCATGTATGCTCCCCCTTAATACATACTATCCAACAAAGCATTCTTAGCCAAGATTCAACAAAAAAATATTATATGCCATAAAGTTCAAACTTGATACCAAATATACTAAAACAAAAAAAAACAAAAAAATGAGACTAAGCATGCTAGATATCTCCCACATCTCTCATATTTCTCCCCATTTTTGACATGATATGAAGCCAAAGGGAAAGAGTAAGAATATATACCTCAAGGAACTCTCTAGCCACTTGTGCCGCCAAGGAAAGTATTACGGTTTGATGATCTCACATAGCGCTTTGTTGTAGTTGCTTTTCCTTCCAATTCGTTGATCCTCTCATCTTGTACAACAATTTTGGCACTTAGATCTTCAATCTTCCTTTGTGACGCCTCAATCAATCTTCGTGACTCTTCAACCTCAATCTTCAATTGCATAGCCCAACTTAGAAGTGTAGGTGAGCAAGGAATATGGCTAGAATCAAGAGATTCACTACATAGCCTAAAAGTATCACAAGACTTTCCTTTTTCCTTGTATGACATGCTTGTCACACGTTTCTCACTTAACTTTTCCAAGGGAGGAAGTATCACATCATCATCAAGAGTCTTCACTTCTTTAGCTAAGCACAATTGAGTAATAAATCCCGGAAAAGCTAATTTCTTATCCAATCGACTTGTGCAAGCCGCAATCTCAATTTGTTCCACAAGCAATTCACCAAGATTTATAGGTTTGTTAGTCACCAAGGCATACACAATCTTGATTTTATCTCTATTAAGCTTGGAAGCATTAGTAGAAACAACAAGATTGGAGCAAACAAATAAATGCCAAAAAGCACTCACTTTGGTTAGCTCGCCTTGTCTAATAAAAGCATGTTTCCCCCACATAAAATTAACATCATCACAAAGAGTTTTACCCATTAAATCAAGGTTTTCCAAGACATCAACATCAAGGAAATCCGACTCAATATCATAGAGCAAGTCTAGAAATTCATTCAACTTCCTAGCACAAACTCTAAAAACAACTTTCCTTATGTTCAAAATGGAACTAGTCACGGTAGAACTTTCTTTGTAAACATGATAAAATTCTCTAACCATGGTCTCATTAGAAACTCCTAACATGTCAATCCAAGAACCCTAATTTCTATCCATAAGCACCTTATAAACATAACAACCATCATAAGAGTTCAAATCTATACCTCTTTCTTGAATGATCTTCTTGCAACCAAATATTCCCAAATCCTTCACATTGTTGGCTTTGGAAACCTTGGAAGAAAGTGAAGGTTTAGACTTGTCAACGGGAATAGAAGAAGCGTTACCACCAACCTTCTTCGCCTTACCCATGATCTTGTAACACAAAAACACTAAAAACAAAAAGTGAGAGGAAACATAGAAACAAATTAGTAACCAATAAACATATACAAAGGCAAAACATTATATTCAACAAATCATCATGCATATAAGAATTTATCATAGCATTTCCATGATTTATCAAAAATAAGAATAATGGCAACAAACAACAACCTTGAAAAACATGTGAACATGTCATAAAAGAGAACAAAAATTTAGCATATTATGCTCCCCCTTGACAAGTGCCTAATCTAAAATCAAGATAGACAAATGTTCACAAAAATCACCACACAATCACATCACAAGCAATTTTATTAGATTTGCAAATAAGCTTCACATATCTAAGAGAGTTACATCAAGATTTTCAATCACTCTCATATGTCTTCAAAAATTGCTAAAGTATCAAAATACTAAATAAGCAAAAGTGAGTGTGTGAAGATTTTGCTTCAAGTATATGAAAAGAAGTAGTTTGATAATCAAGCATGCAAACAATTTCAACATATATTCATCTTAGGCCTTTTCATAAAAAGGTCAAACCAGTTATCATCCGAAATTTTGCTTATAAAGAGAATAGATTTCAACATGTGAGCGTGTGTGTGCATGTGGCTTGTCAACCTATTTCTATTTGTCAACTCGAGCTCATTTGATTATTCAACTATACTCCATAAGCCTTTTTTTTATATATATTTTGGCTTGAATCAAAGATTTTTTTTTTATGATTCAATTCAATACTTCTTTGATTTTTCTAACAAAAACATATACTCCTCATGGCGGCTTTCACTCATCACAATGGCGTAGCCCTTTTCTACATTGGGCGGTTGCACAACCAAGGTGTGTAGCCCTTTCCATGAGGGTGCTCGTTAAGTTCTATGTTGCCGAAGCAAATGAATATTAACCATTGGTCATTTTAAAATGTACTAGTCCTTAGGACTTCAAGGTATATCCAAAGCTAACATCAATCAAGCTCAACATACTTAACAAGACATACAAGAGAAGCAAAGTGTATTTTTGAAACCAAAATTTAAGGCTTAAGGGCATGTTTGGTGCCTGGGATTGGACTGGGATTGGACTAAAATAGTCCAAAGCCAATGTTTGGTAGCACGCGGGACTATTTGTCCAATCCGGTGGGGCCCAGCTTTTTAGTGATTTAGTCCTACAAACGCTGGACTAAATAAACCCAGCAAATTGTTGGGATTATTTAGTCCTACGTTGGTCAGGACTATTTCTTAAAAAAAAAATTAATAAAAAAAATGAAAAACTTTCTTTAGGAAACAATCATCATCAAATATTTTCTTCAATCCAGAAAAAAAAAAATCATTTCTTCAATCAAATTCACAAGAAAATAATTTCCAAATGTAGAACAAATTTTTGAGTGCACAACACATGAACATAGAAAACCAGAAACCCAAATACAAAGAACAAATATCAAATATAGAACAAACACCAAATGAAAGAACATAGATTTTTGAGATCGATCAATGCAAAATAAAAAAAATAAAAATAAATAAAAAATATAAAAATATAAAAACTCCACCAGATGAAAGAACAAACACCAAATACAAAGAACAAATACACACCCACCAACTGAAACCCAGAAATTTTTTGTCCAAAAAAATTAAAAACCCAGAAATTGAAAGAAAAAAAAAGCAGAAACTAAAAATAGAAAACCATAAAATCAGAAATTGAAAACAAAAATCATCACCAAACCGCATCAAAACCCGAATTGTAAACCATCACCACATCGCCAAACACCCAAACCTCACCAAACCCAAAAGCCAACCCTGCCGGCAGCCAAACAAAACTCAAAATCGTCGACCTCCCCCACCTCTACCTCTACCTCTACCTCTACCTCAATCAACCACCAACCAGAAATTGATTAATGATTGAAAGTTGGATCTACAAATGGTTCTCTAATCAAACCCCAAGCTTCAACAAGTCTCAGAACTGTATTCACCTAACAAAGCAACCCCATTTTTTTTTTCTCACAATTAAAGCTAAAAATCAAGAGGAGATTTGGAGATGTGATAGAGAGAGAGAGAGATGATTGAAGACTTCGGTGATGAGAGAGGAAAGAGGAGAAAGAAACTGATAGGGTTTTTAAAGTTTTTTTTAATTAGTTTATATAATTTTTTATTTAGTTTTTAATTAAATGATTTGTTTATTTCAGTTTTAAAATTAAATTATTATATTTAATCCAATCATATGTTTCACCAAACAAAACAAGGTATTAATTTAGTCCAGTCTCATGTTTCTCCAAACACAGTATAGTATTAATTTAGTCCAGTTGTAAGGTTTATAGTTAGTGTTGGCATTAATTCCATATCAAAACGTGTTTATCTTATAATGTTTAGTGGTTAGTAATTGAAGAATTTTGAAGACGAAGGACGTCTCAACCACAATTCATTCAAGAAGCCGGCTTTTAAGAGATTCGTGCATTATTGGTCGACAAAGGTATTAATGGTCCTCTTATCTCTTACAAGGCTAGGCACACACTCACACATATCATTCTTGTGTGTTCCTTTATGATTTAATTTCATTTACATATCACTTTCACACACTTGGAAAAATATGCTCATGCATTCATATTAAGTTGATAAACTTTGTGTTTTGCATTTTCTGGGACTATGTCCGGAAACTAGCATATGTGTGTGTCTTTGTGTTTGTATGTTTCTGTATTTTTGTATTTGGACTTGTATATGCTCTATTATGATTCCTTATTGAGTTTCGGTTGTTTCGGTTACTCATTCATGTAGTTTTGAGTCCAAACGATGTAGCTACGCTACTTTTGGTTCTCATTCGTTGAGTTGACTTCATCGATGATTTCCGAGATGATTTCTCAACCGTTTTTCAAAGTTGTGTAGTCTTCGTTGTGCGTGAGAGAGTCACGGTTCATAATCCGGAAACGGATTCAAAATCGGAGTTCGGAGGCCCAAGATACGAGTTGAAGAACCGAGGGAGCGCGCGAGAGGACAGCCCAGGCCGTGAGGCCACTTGGGCTAGCCGTGGGCCCCACGGCCTGGAGGAGCCTCTACTCCCGTGTGGGCCACGCGCCCCCCACGGACAGGGGGTGACGTGGCCTCACTTGATTGGTTGCCTTGGCCCTTCTCTCTCCTCCTATTTCTTCCCTCTCTCTCTCCATTTGAAAAATTAAGAAGAAAAGTTTCAGTTTTCCCGTAAGCAAATCCTCTCCAATTTTTAGATTTTCAAAATACCATATCTTCCTCATCCGGAGTCAGATTTGAGTGATTCAAGTTGGAGAGTGTTTGTATTTGAGTCCTCTATCATCCCCAAGTGGTTTGGTGGCTGTTTGATTGTGATTTCTGATGGTTCATCACTGATTTCCGAACCAGCTGCAGAATCTGAGGTAATGGACTCAACTTTGGGATTTCTTTCTTTTGACCTTCCATTTGCTTGGGGTTTCTTCTTCTATATCTATGTTTATGTTTGGTAAAAGCTATTGAGAAAGATAGCTTGATTATCATTCTAATTGAAAGTCAATTTGTGGACTAATGTTGACTAGATTCTATGATTCTAGGTTTTACATATGTTTGTGAGTTGTATTGTGATTAGAATGACATCTTAGGTTGTTTGGAACTTAATTGAATTAATTTTGTGATAAATGACCTTGAGATTTGATTTGATCCTTTGATTGATGAAATCTAGGATTTGTGTATTTGTTTGTGATTTAGAGAATATAGGTTTTGATTGATGTAAATATCAAATCTTTGCTCTATATTTTTTACTAGTATATTGATTGATTTTAATCTCATATATCTAGCATTTAATTATATATTGATAGCATCTTGAATTTGTACTTCATGAACATATTGTGATTCAAGTGTTGTATATGTGAATGAGACTTTGAGTGTATGTGTTAGGTGTTTCACATGCTTAGGTTTCTATTCTCGTATTTTGCATCTAGACTTGATTACTTGTGATATCACATGTTTAGGTCTATTTGTGCCATAGAATGTATTGATCACATGTTCTATGTTGTATTGATTGTTTGCATCATTTGCATTCACATGATCACACTAGGAAATCCTTGTAAAAGGCATGAAGTCTTGGTTAGAGTCGGGGTGACTCGGATAGCCAAGCAAGAAGTCTTGCCTAGAGTCGGGATGACTCGGATAGGTAAGCAAGGAGTCATGGCTAGAGTCGGGAGAACTCGGATAGTCATGCATGGGAGGCTCCCTAAAGGCAAGAGTGCCTTGGATAGGGAGTTGGCTATTGTATTGGTAGGCCTAGGCATATGGTTAGACATAGACTCCGATAGAGCGGGGTACACGGGAGGTGTATGCACTCTTGAGGAATTTCTAATCTACCATCGATGTTGGTTGTGTATGGTGTCCAATATATGGTGGTTTCGCATCATTGAGGGATTTCACACTTTCCAATAGGGTTGGGTAGGCTTAGACTTCACTAGGTTGGGTGAGCTAAAGATTGGTCACTTTGTGAATGTTCTATGTTTACTTTCCAATAATATAGTACCCAATGGTTGTAGTTCAACCAGTGGATGTTTCCTCCTTGGAGGTTTTACCACGTTAAAAAAATCTCTTGTGTTTATTTGAAACTAAATATAGCACGGTGTGTATAAAACTATCTAGAGGGGGGGTGAATAGATTTTACGCTTTTTACCCAATTTTTCGTGATAGTCAAAATTATGAAATTACCCCTAAATAGATAAAGCAATAAATCAAGTAAAATATGCGGAAATTAAATAAGACTTGATTTTTCCGTGGAAACCCTCACGGGAAAAACCACGGGCTAGTAAGTAAGCCACACTCGAACCTCGAATCCACTAAATGTGTAAACAATTACAACCTAATCCCGAAAATAATCACACACCTACCTAATCCCGGTATGAGTGAACCTAGTCCAATTTGCTTGTGATCTAAGCAACCTAATCCCAGTTGCTACACACAAGACTTACTTTCTCTAGAAGAGAATAACAACCCTAAGTGAATATATGAATATCCAAATGCAACATAGAGCAAGGGAAACCCTATATGCTTATCTAAGATGATGAATTTGCAATTAAGAACAATCCTAGATATCAAAACTAAATGACATGTCAATTAGTTTAGCTAATCAATATTAAGCACAAAACCTAATATGCTAGCACAATACAACTTCTCAAACATACATCATACTAATCTCAATCTTGTATCCAAAGCATACAAAATAACAAACAAGTAATTAATTGAGATTGCTAGATAAGAGAAACACAAAATATGTAAGATATTAGTGAAAAGCTTACCAAGCAAAGTATGATGAAGAATCCATGCTAGATGACATCTAGATGATCAAAGATGATGCTAGATGATGATTGATGATCATGAAAAAGTGTTTGAGTAATTAAAATGAGTTCTTTGTGTATTTTTCTTGTCTTGAAAAATATCCTAAGTATGAAGCTTGAATATGAACTCTCATTAGTGACCTAAAATCATGTTAGCATATTTATAGGGGCCATAAGTGAAGTGAGGTCGTTTTGAAAACGCGCCAGAAAATTGCTCTGTGCGTTGGTGGACCTACGCTGGATGACAGGCGTAGGACCAGTGCACAAGCACATTTTTGCAAGGGCACTGGACGACACGCGCTCACACAGGCGCCAGACCAGCGGAGCACCACTGGGCGATTAGCGCTGGTGGGCTTGCGTTGGTGTGGACCAACGCACGACCAGCGACAGACCACTGGGTGATCTACGTTGGTGGGCCTGCGCTGGTGAGCTGCGCTGGTCAGGCGCTTGAGGACCAACGCATAACCCACACCTTTGAACCCCACAAGAAATCATGCAAGGGGTAAAAAGGTAAATTAAGATGCATCCTAAAAGCCTAAATGCTATGACATGTAATCACAAGATGCAATCAAAATAACAAGCAAGAAGAGATATTTAATTGAACATTAATGCACAACCATAAGAACCACAACATATAAGGAATAAGCATATGCATGAGTTGTGAGTGTGTGCAACTATCTCTTCAAGACAAGTAAGCACTTAGAGTATTACCTTTGGAGTGCTTAACACTTGCAAGGGCCTTGAGTTTGAACACATTCCTAAGCTACCCTTACATGATCCCCACATATGGTTTGATCACGAAATAAGCCAATTAAAAACAACGGGAATCCTTACATTATTCTTCCTATCTCTTTCTCTTATATTTTAATTGTATATTTTATTATCTTGATTCATAATATTCACATGTGATGTATTGTGAAGCAAGACTTTGTATAGTGTGATTAGTGAATTCATTCTATAGATCAATTTTGTATCTTTAATTCTTTTATATATTGTAATTTTTGTATAGTGACATTTTGATCACTCTTGTAACTCATTGAACACTTATTGAAATACAAGCTTACTTTGTTGTTGTGTTTATTTGTTCTTATACCTCACATAACTTGTTGATATGCTTAGACTTTGCTCTTATGATTGTATTATCGTATTGTCTATGTATGTCTTCCTTGGCTTATTGTGTTGTGTGTAAGGCTACCTTGAGGGACAAACGAATGTTTGTTCAAGGGTTTGAAAAAGGTGTAAAAACCTATTCACCCCCCCCCCCCTCTCTAGGTATGCTGTAAGCAATTTAACTTCGTTTGTATACTTTCAATTGGTATCAGAGCGGGTCGTCGAACGGCACTCGTCGAGATCCGGTTTATACTTACGAGTGGATTGCTTAGGTTTTTGCTAGTATGGTTTTCCAAGATGATGTGATGACCGAAGGGGCTTCGAATTCTAGGCCTCCTCTTCTCAAGGGTCACAACTATGGGTTTTGGAAATTGAGGATGAAGGCTTACTTCCGATCTATTGATGAGAGAGCTTGGATGACCGTTGAAGAAGGTTACCTTGCTCCTAACAAGATTGAGGATGGAGAGACCGTTTCCAAGCCTAGGAGTGAGTGGTCTACTAATGAGTTTGAGTTAGCAAAATGACATCATCGGGCGGTGAATGCTATTTTCGGAGGTGTTGATAGTAGGTAATTTTCCTACATTCAAAACCTAGAAACCGCTAAGGAGGCATGGGAGGCTCTCCAAGCCACCAATGAGGGGACTAAAGCGGTGAAGAAGTCTCGTCTTCAATTGCTCACTTCCCAATTTGAGGTTTTGCAAATGGGTGAGGAAGACAAGTTTGTTGACTTCCAAGATAAGTTACTAGACATCACCAACCAATGCCAAGCACTTGGTACTCCTATCTTCGGTGAGAGGCTAAATTGGAAGATTCTTAGATCACTTTCAAAGAGGTTCAAAGCCAAGGTTACCGCCATTGAAGAGAGCAAAGACGTTGACGTCATGAGCATAGATGAGTTGCTAGGATCTCTTCAAACTTTTGAGGCGTGTATGAAACCAAAGGCTAAGAACAAGGGTTTAGCTCTCAAGGTTGTCAAGGAAGCTAGTAGTAGCGATGATGAGGAGGAGATGGCGTTATTGGTTAGGAAGTTTAGGAAGTTCATGAGGAAAGGTGCCAAGTCAAGTAGCAAGTACTCAAGGGACAAGGAAGTCAAGAAGTCCTTTACTCCACCTCATAAGAGGAGTGGCCATGCTAAGAGCAATAGGAAGGTTCAATGCTTCAAGTGCATAAAGCTTGGACATTATGTTTCGGATTGTCCTAGTGGTGATTTTAAGAAGGACAAGAAGGGAAAGGCTATAGCGGCTACATGGAGTGAAGATGATGTCTCTAGTGATGAGGAGAGCTTAAGTGATGAGTCTTCTAGTGAAGAAGAGCTAGTGAGCAACTTTGTTGCATTCATGGCTTCTCACTTTACTCTAGAGGATGTAAATCAAGATTCGTTGGATAAGGAGATTGATCAAAGTCATCAAGAGTGTCTAAATGATAATCCGTCCTACATTGATCTTTTGGCTAAGGTGAAGTTTCTTGAGGAGAAGTTGAAATTAGCCTTAAGTGAGATTGATGAGAAGGAGGACTTGATCAAGATTCAAGTGGATGAGTTTGTTGCTACAACTCATAGGCTCTTGCGTGAAAAGAATGCTATTGAAAAGAAGCTTTGCGAAGTTGAGGGTACTTTGCTTGAAAAGGATAGGATCATCTCTAATATGAACTTAGGTAGCTCAAGTGTAGAGGTGGTTGAAGAGAAGCTCATAGAAGCATCACTTCCTACTAGCGAAGCTATCATTGAAGAGAAAGCTCCTAAGAAGAGACGTTCCAAGAAGAAGAACAAATTGAAGAATAAGGTACCCCTTGAAACTCCCATTTGTCCTCCACCACCACCGGAAGGTAAAATCTCTCTTTTTGTTCCCATATGTCATTTTTGCAATACCTTATGCGATATCAAGCCCAAGTGCTATAAATTCATTGAATATTGCAACTTAGAAAATGCATCTAGGAATAGAGTGATTGGACCTAATTCTATGCATGCTAAAGCTTTTGAATATGGAAAGCATGATAATTTTTCAAAGCATGTTAAGAATGTCTGGAAGGTGAAGAATGCATATCCTTCAAAATTTGACCTTGCACGTGTTGCTAACAATGTTGAGAAAAAGAGTATTAATGATATTATTGTGAATCAAGTTGTGGAAGAACTTTACTCTAGGTTCAACATTGTGGTCAAAGAGAATCTTGATGATGTTCGTGTCTGTCCACCCAAGACAAAATTTGTCAAGGGTGAGTGCTCTTACCATTAGTGTAAGTTGCACATGTGAGTTAGCTTTAAGACTAGTGTTGTTGATAAGAAGCTTAGCTTTTTGCTTTGTATCTTTACAACTTGACATGAACTTAACTATCTCACTTTGTTTGTTATGATAGTCAAAATTTGTTGATTAACTTTTGAGAAGTTTTTTTTTTTGGAATCTATATGGTAACATTATTGTTATGGCTTTTAGAGAAAGTCATTTTTTTTGTTGTTTGTTTGAGTTAGATTACATTGTCTTTAGTCTCTTGGAATCGACACACCTATAACTTGTAGTCATGAGGATTTACAAGCCAAGAGGACTCATAAAAAGGGTGAAGACATTGTATTTGGTGAAAATAGCTTGCGAAGGTATCTCTATATCATATTGCTTGCTTACTTGATTTTTCATCTATCAACTCATTGTTTGTATCACATTCATGAAGCATGTCATAATTGAGAACTAGTATAGTGTTTATATGGTCCTCTTTGACATTTGCTAGTTTAAGATCTTTTGGTGATAAGTGTTCACATTGATCTTATTTCATGAAGTGTGTTGTTATTTTTATGATTGTTGAGTGGCTTATTTTTGAATAATGTGAGCTTCATATTCTTTGATAGCTACTCTGTTGAGAAGTAGAGATCTTAAGTAAGTCTCTTTACTTGCTTCTAGATCATGTGCTTTTAAGCCTTGAAATTGGTTTCAAAAATGCACTTTGCTTCTCTTGTATGTTTTGTTAAGTATGTTGAGCTTGATTGATGTTCGCTTTGGATACACCTTGAAGTCCTAAGGACTAGTACATTTAAAAATGACCAATGGTTGGTATCCATTTGCTTCGGCAACATAGAACTCAACGAGCACCCTCATGGAAAGGGCTACACACCTTGGTTGTGAAGCCACCCAATGTAGGAAAGGGCTACGCCATTGTGATGAGTGAAAGCCGCCATGAGGTGTATATGTTTTTGTTAGAAAAATCAAAGAAGTATTGAATTGAATCATAAAAAAAAAAATAAAAAGGCTTTTGGAGTATAGTTGAATAATCAAATGAGCTCGGGTTGACAAATAGAAATGGGTTGACGAGCCACATGCACACACACGCTCACATGTTGAAATCTATTCTCTTTATAAGCAAAATTTTGAATGATAACCAGTTTGACCTTTTTATGGAAAGGCCTAAGATGAATAGATGTTGAAATTGTATGCATGCTTGATTATCAAACTACTTCTTTTCATATACTTGAAGCAAAATCTTCACACACTCACGTTTGCTTAATTAGTATTTTTGATACTTTAGCAATTTTTGATGACATATGAGAGTGATTGAAAATCTTGATGTAACTCTCTTAGATATGTGAAGCTTATTTGCAAATATAATAAAAATTGCTTGTGATGTGATTGTGTGGTGATTTTTGTGAACATTTGTCTATCTTGATTTTAGATGAGGCACTTGTCAAGGGGGAGCATAATATGCTAAATTCTTGTTCTCTTTTATGACATGTTCACATGTTCTTCAAGGTTGTTGTTTGTTGGCATTATTCTTATTTTTGATAAATCATGAAGATACTATGATAAATTCTTATTCACATGATGATTTATTGAATATAGTGTTTTACCTTTGTATATGTTTATTGGTTACTTTATTTGTTTCTTTGTTTCCTCTCACTTTGGTTTTAGTTTGTTTTTAGGTAGCAAGATTATGGGAAAAGCAAAGAAGATTGGTGGAAATACTTCTTCAACTCCCATTGACAAGTCCAAACCTACAATTTCTTCCAAAATTTCTAAAGATAACAAAGTGGATGAATTGGGAATTTTTGGTTGCAAAAAGCTTATTCAAGAAAGAGGTATTGACTTGGACTCTTGTGTTGGATCCTATGTTTATGATGTGCTTAAGAGTAGAAATTGGAATTCATGGGTGAACATGTTAGGAATCTCTAATGAGACCGTTGTTAGAGAGTTTTATCATGCTTACAAATCCGGTTCTACTGTGACGAGTGCTACTCTAAGCATAAGGAAAGTTGTCTTTAGAGTTTGTCCTAGGAAAGTTAATGAATTTCTAGACTTGCCCGATGATATTGAATAGGAATTCCTTGATGTTGACATCTTGGAAAACCTTGATTTAATGGGTAGGACTCTATGTGATGATAGTAATTTTGTGTGGGGGAAACGTGCTTTTATTAAGCAAGGTGAGCTAACAAAAATGAGTGCATTTTGGCATTTATTTGTGTGCTTCAATCTTGTTGTTTCTACTAATGCTTCGGAGCTTAATAGAGACAAAATTAAGATTGTATATGCCTTGGTGACTAACAAACCTATAAACCTTGGTGAATTGCTTGTGGAGGAAATTGAAATTGCGGCTTGTACTAGTCGTTTGGATAAGAAATTGGCTTTTTCGGGGTTTATAACTCAATTGTGCTTAGCTAAAGGTGTGAGGAATCTTGATGGTGATGTTATGCTTCCTCCCTTAGAGAAGTTGAGTGAGAAACGTATGGCATCCAAGTCATACAAGGACAAGGGAAAGTCTAATGATGTGCTTAGGCTTTTTGGTGATTCTCTTGATTCTAACCATGTCCCTAGCTCACCCGCTCTTCCTAGTTGGGCTTTAAAATTGAGGAAAGAGGTTGAAGAATCTCGTAGGTTGATTGAGGCGTCATAAAGGAAGATTGAAGACCTTGGTGCCAAGCTTGTTGTTCAAGATGAAAGGAACAAAGAGTTGGAAAGAAAATCAACTCCAACAAGGCAATATGTGAGATCCGCACACCGTTCTTCTTTCCTTGGTGGCACAAGTGGCTAGAGAGCTTCATGAGGTATATTTTCTTACTCTTTCCCTTTGGCTTCATATCATGTCAAAAAGGGGGAGAAATATGAGAAAGACATGGGAGAGATCTAGTTTACTTAGTCTCATTTTAGTTGTTTTATATGTTTGTATATTTGGTATCTAGCTTGAACTATATGGCATGTAATATATTTTTTTTTTTTTGTTGAATCTTGGCTTAGAATATTTTGATGGATAATATGTATTAAGGGGGAGCATACTTGATCCATTTGAACTTATATGTTACTATTTTCTTGCCAAAGACTGGATATTGCCATATTTGTTGTCTCTTGGATATTCTTGTGCTTTCAAGATCTTTTTAGGTGATATCAAGAGAAGACCAAGTTGAAGTTCAAGACTTGTTTGGTTGTTAATTTGTGTCTACATGTGTAACTCATTGTACTCATTGTGACCAAATTTTCTTTGTAATTGTTTTAGTGTTTGTTTAGGGGTTTTGACATGGAATTTGTCAAAGAGGAAGATTGTAAGGTTTATAGTTAGTGTTGGCATTAATTCCATATCAAAACGTATTTATCTTGTAATGTTTAGTGGTTAGTAATTGAAGAATTTTGAAGACGAAGGACGTCTCAACCACAATTCATTCAAGAAGCCGGCTTTTAAGAGATTCGTGCATTATTGGTCGACAAAGGTATTAAAGGTCCTCTTATCTCTTACAAGGCTAGGCACACACTCACACATATCATTCTTGTGTGTTCCTTCATGATTTAATTTCATTTACATATCACTTTCACACACTTGGCAAAATATGCTCATGCATTCATATTAAGTTGATAAACTTTGTGTTTTGCATTTTCTAGGACTATTTCCGGAAACTAGCATATGTGTGTGTCTTTGTGTTTATATGTTTCCGTATTTTTGTATTTGGACTTGTATATGCTCTATTATGATTCCTTATTGAGTTTCGGTCGTTTCGGTTACTCATTCATGTAGTTTCGAGTCTAAACGATGTAGCTACGCTACTTTTGGTTATCATTCGTTGAGTTGACTTCATCGATGATTTTCGAGATGATTTCTCAACCGTTTTTCAAAGTTTTATAGTCATTGTCGTGCGTGAGAGAGTCACAGTTTGTAATCCGAAAACGGATTTGAAATCGGAGTTCGGACGCCAAAGATACGGGCTGAAGAACCGAGGGAGCGCGCGAGAGGACAGCCCAGGCAGTGAGGCCACTTGGGCTGGATGTTGGTGAGGCCGTAGGCCCCACGGCCTGGAGGAGCCTCTGCTCCCGTGTGGGCCACGCACCCCCCACGGCCAGGGGGTGACATGGCCTCACTTGATTGGTTGCCTTGGCCCTTCTCTCTCCTCCTATTTCTTCTCTCTCTCTCTCCATTTGAAAAATTAAGAAGAAAAGTTTCAGTTTTCCCGTAAGCAAATCCTCTCCAATTTTCAGATTTTCAAAACACCATATCTTCCTCATCCGGAGTCGGATTTGAGTGATTCAAGTTGGAGAGTGTTTGTATTTGAGTCCTCTATCATTCCCAAGTGGTTTGGTGGCTGTTTGATTGTGATTTCTGGTGGTTCATCACTGATTTCCGAACCAGCTGCAGAATCCGAGGTAATGGACTCAACTTTGGGATTTCTTTCTTTTTGACCTTCCATTTGCTTGGGGTTTCTTCTTCTATATCTATGTTTATGTTTGGTAAAAGCTATTGAGAAAGATAGCTTGATTATCATTCTAATTGAAAGTCAATTTGTGGACTAATGTTGACTAGATTCTATGATTCTAGGTTTTACATATGTTTGTGAGTTGTATTGTGATTAGAATGGCATCTTAGGTTGTTTGGAACTTAATTGAATTAATTTTGTGTTAAAATGACCTTGAGATTTGATTTGATCCTTTGATTGATAAAATCTAGGATTTGTGTATTTGTTTGTGATTTAGAGAATATAGGTTTTGATTGATGTAAATCTCAAAGCCTTGCTCTATATTTTTGACTAGTATATTGATTGATTTTAATCTCATATATCTAGCATTTAATTGTATATTGATAGCATCTTGAATTTGTACTTCATGAACATATTGTGATTCAAGTGTTGTATATGTGAATGAGACTTTGAGTGTATGTTTTAGGTGTTTCACATGCTTAGGTTTCTATTCTCGTATTTTGCATCTAGACTTGATTACTTGTGATATCACATGTTTAGGTCTATTTGTGCCATAGAATGTATTGATCACATGTTCTATGTTGTATTGATTGTTTGCATCATTTGCATTCACATGATCACACTAGGAAGTCCTTGTAAAAGGCATGAAGTCTTTGTTAGAGTCGGGGTGACTCGGATAGCCAAGCAAGAACTCTTGCCTAGAGTCGGGATGACTCGGATAGGTAAGCAAGGAGTCATGGCTAGAGTCGGGAGGACTCGGATAGTCATTCATGGGAGGCTCCCTAGAGGCAAGAGTGCCTTGGATAGGGAGTTGGCTATTGTATTGGTAGGCCTAGGCGTATGGTTAGACATAGACTCCGATAGAGCGGGGTACACGGGAGGTGTATGCACTTTTGAGGAATTTCTAATCTACCATCGATGTTGGTTGTGTGTGGTGTCCAATATATGGTAGTTTCGCATCATTGAGGGATTTCACACTTTCCAATAGGGTTGGGTAGGCATAAACTTCACTAGGTTGGGTGAGATAAAGATTGGTTTCTTTGTGAATGTTCTATGTTTACTTTCCAATAATATAGTACCCAATGGTTGTAGTTTAACCCGTGGATGTTTCCTCCTTGGAAGTTTTACCACGTTAAAAAAATCTCTTGTGTTTATTCTTCCTATCTCTTTCTCTTATATTTTAATTGTATATTTTATTATCTTGATTCATAATATTCACATGTGATGTATTGTGAAGCAAGACTTTGTATAGTGTGATTAGTGAATTCATTCTATAGATCAATTTTGTATCTTTGATTCTTTTATATATTGTAATTTTTGTATTGTGACATTTTGATCACTCTTGTAACTCATTGAACACTTATTGAAATACAAGCTTACTTTGTTGTTGTGTTTATTTGTTCTTATACCTCACATAACTTGTTGATATACTTAGACTTTGCTCTTATGATTGTATTATCGTATTGTCTATGTATGTCTTCCTTAGCTTATTGTGTTGTGTGTAAGGCTACCTTGAGGGACAAACGAATGTTTGTTCAAGGGTTTGAAAAAGGTGTAAAAACCTATTCACCCCCCCCCCCCCCCTCTAGGTATGCTTTAAGCAATTTAAATTCGTTTGTATACTTTCAATCCCATCTAGTCCAATCCAATCCCATCTAATCCCAGTCCCATCTCAATCCAATCCAATCCCAAGAAATAGTCCAATCCAATCCCGTGCACCAAACGGTGCCTAAAAGTACATGATCAAGAAGCAAGTAAAGAGACTTACTTAAGATCTCTACTTCTCAAGAGAGTAGCTATCAAAGAATATGAAGCTCACATTATTTAAAAATTAGTCACTCAACAATCATACAAATAACAACACACATCATGAATAAGATCAATGTGAACACTTATCACCAAAAGATTTTAAACTAGCAAATGTCAAAGAGGACCATATAAACACTATACAAGTTCTCAATTATGACATGCTTCATGAATGTGATACAAATAATGAGTTGATAGATGAAAAATCAAGTAAGCAAGCAATATGATATATAGATACCTTCGTAAGCTATTTTCATCAAATACAATGCCTTCACCCTTTTTATGAGTCCTCTTGGCTTGTAAGTCCTCATGACTACAAGTTATAAGTGTGTCGATTCCAAGAGACTAAAGACAATGTAATCCAACTTTTAAAAAAAAAAAAAAAATTTGACTTTCTCTAAAAGCCTTAACATTAATGTCACCATATAGATTCCAAAAAAACCTTCTCAAAAATTAATCAACAAATTTTGACTATCATAACAATCAATGTGAGATAGCTAAGTTCATGTCAAGTTGTAAAGATACAAAGCAAACAAGCTAAACTTCTTAACAACAACACTAGTCTTAAAGCTAACTCACATGTGCAACTTACACTAATGGTAAGAGCACTTACCCTTGACAAATTTAGTCTTGGGTGAACTTACACGAACATTATCAAGATTCTCTTTGACCACAATGTTGAACCTAGAGTAAAGTTCTTCCACAACTTGATTCAAAATAATATCATTAAAACTCTTATTGTCAACATTGTTAACAACACATGCATTGTCAAATTTTGAAGGATATGCATTCTTCACCTTCCGGATATTCTTAACATGCTTTGAGATGTTATCATGCTTTCTATATTCAAAAGTTTTAGCATGCATAAAATGAGGTTCAATCTCTCTATTCCTAGATGCATTTTCTAAGTTGCAATATTCAATGAATTTGTAGCACTTGGGCTTGATATGACCTATGGTATTGCAAAAATGACATATGGGAACAAAAGGAGAGATTTTACCTTCCGGAGTTGGAGAAGCACAAATGGGAGTTTCAAGGGGTACCTTGTTCTTCAACTTGTTCTTGGTCTTGGAATGTCTCTTCTTAGGAGCTTTCTTATCAATAACGACCTTGCTTGTAGGAAGTGATGCTACTATGAGCTTCTCCTCAACTACCAAGTCGCTTGAGCCTCCTAGAGTCAAACTAGAGATGATCCTATCCCTTTCAAGAACAAACCCTTCAACTTCTCTAAGCTTCTTGGCAAGAGCATTCTTTTCACCTAAGAGCCTCCGAGTTGTTGAGACAAACTCATCCACTTGTAGCTTGATCAAATCATCTTAAGCACTCTTAATGATTTGGATCAACCTCCTCATCCAACGAATCTTGACATACATCCTTTAGGATAAAGTGAGAGGTCATGAATGCAACAAAGTTCCTTACCAACTCTTCTTCACTAGAAGACTCATCACTTGGGCTCTCCTCATCACTCAAGTGTGATATGCTAATGAGATTGGCTTGTAAGCCATCAACATAGCGAGCATTGGGCAAGAAGGGTAAATCGGGAATAGATATATTACCTTTCCCTGTGACCTTTTTCTTAGATCCATCACTAAAGGTGACAAACCCACCATCCTCCATCACAAGAGTTTTAAAGAAACTCTTGTTTCTGGTCATGTGCCTAGAACACCCACTATTAAGGTACCAAGTGTTAGAGGCATTTGCTTTCAAGGCAACTTGGGCCACATAGCAATAATATTCATCATTTCTATTCAACCTAGGTGAAACATAGTCATTCCTAGGAGCCATTGGTCCGTTAGCTCTAAATTTCCTAGGTGCATGCATTGTGGCTCTTCTAAGCATATTTTTCTCAATCATGCTTTTTTTTCTACACATTTTAATATACTTAAAGCAATTAGGGCTAATGTGGCCTTCAATTCCACAAAAATGACAAGTATGAGTAAAATAGGAGTTCATACCATAGCCTTGTGTAAGCATTTGTGGCCTCCTTCTATTTTGAGTTGCTCTTGGATGTTGAGACAACTCTCTCCTTTGTGGTTTGGCTAAATTGGCATGTCTTCTAGGTTGAGCATGAAAGACCCCATGTTGAGCTTGTGGGATCCTTAGTTGTGGAGGTCTAGGTTGTGAAGCTCTAACTTGAGGTGGTCTTGGTTGTGGAGCTCTAGCTTGTGGTTGAGCTCTTGCTTGTGGTGGAGCTCTTGTTGGAATCCTCGCTTGAGCTTGCTTTGAGGATTCTCCAACTTCATCCCACTTGGTTGGTTGATGAGAGGTTTGAGCATTTTCAACTTCTTTGCTCTTGACAAATGTTATCTTTTTCAAGGATGTGGTCTCCATTTCTTCCACATATCCTAACCCCTTCTTGTCACATGGACTCTTCCCACAGGATAGCATCTTGTCAAGCTTCTCAGTTCCGGAAGTCATCTTAGCAATCAACTCTTTTGCTTCCATGAGCTCTTTCCTCAAGCTTTCTTCACTTTTCTTAGCCAAGACTAGCTCTATCTTCAATCCTTCTTCCATCTCTTTAGCTTTACTCATTTCCTTACCCAAATGAGTTACCTTAGAAGTCAATTCAAGCATTTCCCCTTTCAACTTTTGTATCTCATTTTTCTTCTTCAATCTTGAGTTCTCAAAAAATCTCATGAAGTCATCATAGTCCATCTCTTCATCAAACTCAAAACTGGAGTTTGAAGAGTTACTCTCACCATTTGAGTCACTTTCTTCTTGCTTGTCCACTTTCTCTTCTTTGTCACTCATAACTTCATTGCTATTATGAGAGGATATGAAAGCAATGAAGTTGGCAACTTGGTCTTTAGCATCATCCGAAGACTTATCTTCCTCTTTAAGGTCATCACTATCACTCCAAGTAACCACCATGGCTTTTCCTTTCTTCTTCTTCAAATTAGCACACTCGGGAGCAATGTGTCCAAAGCCACTACACTTATAGCATTGGACACCCTTCTTGTGGTCTTTCTCTTGATTTTGCTCCACTTTCTTGAAAGGAGCCTTCTTCTTCACAAACTTTCCCTTGGAGCCAAACCCTTTCTTCTCAAACCTCATAAATTGCTTGAACTTCTTTGCCATAAAAGCAATTTCTTCATCTGAGTCTTCTTCATCCTTCTCAACCTTGATGCTCTTCAAGGCAAGACTCTTTTGCTTTTTTGGAGGTGTAGATGTAGGCCCCTTCCTAGATTCATAGGCCAAGAGCCTTCCAATTACTTCACTTGGCTTCATCATTGAGTAGTCACTATTTTCTTCCAACGCTGTCACTTTGGATTCAAACCTCTCGGGAAGAGATCTCATGATCTTTTGCTTGATTCTTCTATCCGGGTAGGGATCACCAAGTTGGTGACTTTGGTTCACTATATCCATAAGCTTCACTTGGAAGTCATTGAAGTACTCATCCTCCTCCATCCTTATGGTCTCAAGTTGTGTTTGGAGGACTTGGAGCTTGGAATCCTTAACCACCTCGGTTCCTTCATGAGCCATCTCTAATATGTCCCAATCTTCCTTTGCTATCCTCGTAGTTTGAATGAGTTTGTATCAGTTGTCATCCATGACACATAGGATTGCGTGCTTGGCTTTGTTGTTCCATTTTGAAGCCTTAAACTCTTGGGGGGTCCATTGTGCTTTCGGCTTGGGGACTTCCTCTCCACCTCCCGTAGGAGTCATCATAGGTGGCGTGTACCCATCTTCAATCACCATCCACGAACGATCATGAATTTGACACACATATGCTTCCATTTTGCCCTTCCATGATGTGTAGTTGACTCCCGTGAGCAAGGAAGGTCTTATGCTAGAAGCACCCTCGCCTCCAATTCCATTTCCACTAATTGTGTTTGGGATTGAATGAAATGAATGCACATAAACAAGCTAAACTCACACAAAGATGCAAACAAATGCAAAAGACTTTAACAAGAGCAAGAGATCTCCTAATTATGTTAATACCAATTGAAAATATATATAAATGTGTCCTAATAATCTAGAGGGGGGGGGGGGTGTGGAATAGATTATAATCAATTTTTTTTTTTTTTACCCAATTTTCGTGATTAGTCCATTTTACGAAAATTCCTCAAACAAGTCACAAAGTAAAAGCAAGTGTAAAAATGCGAAAAATAAAAGATACTTGATTTTTACGTGGAAACCCACATGGGGAAAAACCACGGGCTGTTATGTGCGCCACACGAGAACCTTGAATCCACTATTTGCAAATACGATTACAATCTAAGTTGACCACATCACTCCTAAGATTACTAATCCTTCTTTGCTACTTGCAGGCCTTTAATAGTGACTCTAGTCCCTTGCTTACAAACTACCAAATGGTAAATACAAGACTTGTCTCTAAAGTGAAGAGATAAAACAACCTAAGGTGAATATATGCAATATTCAAGATGCTAAAATGCAAGATTAGACATTTAAGCTTATCTAGGCATAGATGAACATGTTATACATTCCTAGATATCATTTTGCTAGATGACATGCATATAACATAGCTAAATAGGCAAACAAAGTCCTATATGCAATATCTACCACAAACAACTCACAAAACACAACAAAGAAACTATCTTGAAACTATTCAAGTCATAAAGAAAAAATCTTGAGACTAGTCAAGTAATAAAGATGTAATCTTGTAAAGCAAGAACATGTGAAGAGATTGAAAAATGTTCTAACTACAAGTCATGTGAGTAAACGAAAAAACCCATGAGAAATATACCTAGAACATGCTAGATGATGTGTGAAGATGATGGGTTTTTGGATTTGGATGAGTAAAGGTGGAATCTTGGGAGTCTCTCACTTGAAGGATATTTTCTCTCAAAAATATATTTTTCTTGCTCTCAATCAAAGTGTGTGTATTCTGAGTGAAGAAGAAAGTAAATATATATATGTATTTGGTCTTGCAAAAGAAGTGCACCATTTATATAAATATATATATATATATATATATATATTAGGTTTTTGCAAAAGACAAAAGGTGCACGTTTTTACATATATATATATAATATATTTAGGTGATGCAAAAGACTAAAGGTGATTATATATATATATATATATATATATATATTAACACACAAACAAGCAAAAAAAAAAAAAACAAAACAAAACAATCAAAACAATAAAATAAAAAAATAAAAAAAAGGTAAATAGGTGGGTGTGGCGCGTTGAAAGAGGCCGTGCGTCAAACGGGGACAGAGAAGGCTTTTGGCCGTGTGGTGCACGGCCCTCTCACATCCCTTGCTTGGTGTGGCTATCATGCCACACTAAGCCGGCTTCGGTCCCGAATGTTCTTCGGTCTAGTTGATCTCGAAACTCGGAATTCAATTCCGTCTTCGGAATAGAGATCCGGACTCAGTCACAAATATGGAAAATTACATAACTTTCCAATTTAAGCTCGAAATTGAATTCCGATTTTCGATAAAAACACAGAATGTCCCAAATGTCTCGGAAATCATCTGAAACACATAGATAAGTCTCTGAATCACTCGGAACTAATCTAGGGATAAATCCACACACAGTTGGACTAATAAAAATATGAAAAATCTCAAAAATATATTTCTTTGAAACACAATGAGATTTTACCAACCATACCAAAATAAGCACAAATACTAAAATGCATAGGTTGTGTGTGTGTGCACTCTAAATATCTTCAATTGAGAGTCAAGACAAGTAATTTACCTTACTTGAAGCACTTGAAGTCCACAATGAGGTCCTTTGACATTTGATGAGGATTTCTTCAATCCTAAGCTACCCTTACAAGTTTGAACCCCATTGTGGTTTTGTCAATGAAATAAGCCAATCAAAAAGTGAGGCATTTACATTCTTCAACCTCTTGATTCACAAGAATATCATTGATACTCATATTTTCAACATTGCTAGTAACACATGCTTTGTCAATTTTAGCAAGATTTGAATTCTTCACATTCCGGACGTTCTTAACATGATTTGTGTCATTAATATGCTTTCCATATTCAAAAGCTTTAGCATGCATAAAATGTAGTCCAATCTCTCTATCCTTAGATGCATTTCCTATGTTGCAATATTCAATGAATTTAAAGCACTTGGGCTTGATATGGCCTACAGTATTGCAAAAATGACATATGGGAACAAAAGAAGAGATTTTACCTTCCAGAGTTGGAGAAGCACAAATGGGAGTTTCAAGGGGTACCTTGTTCTTCAACTTGTTCTTGGTCTTGGAACGTCTCTTCTTAGGAGCTTTCTTGTCAACAATGATCTCGCTTGTAAGAAGTGATGCTTCTATGAGCTTCTCCTCAACTACCAAGTCGCTTGAGCCTTCTAGATTCAAATTAGAGATGAACATATCCATTTCAAGAACAAACCCTTCAACTTCTCTAAACTTCTTGGCAAGAGCATTCTTTCCACCCAAGAGCCTCCGAGTTGTTGAGGCAAACTCATCCACTTGTAGCTTGATCAAATCATCCTTCTCATCCACCTCCCTTAATGCTATCTTCAAATTATCTTCAAGACACTTCACCTTAGCCAAAAGATCAATATAGGTAGGATTCTCACTTAAGCACTCACGATGATTTGGATCAACCTCCTTATCCAACGAATCTTGACATACATTCTTTAGGATAGAGTGATAGGCCGTGAATGCAACAAAGTTGCTCACCAACTCTTCTTTAATAGAAGACTCATCACTTGAGCTCTCCTCATCACTAGAGTCATCATCTTCACTCCATGTGGCCGCCATAGCTTTTCCTTTCTTATCCTTCTTGGAATCACCATTTGGACAATTCGAAGCATAATGCCCTAGCTTCTTACACTTAAAGCATTGGACCTTCCTATTGCTCTTAACATAACCACTCCTCTCATGAGTGGAGTAAAGGATTTCTTGACTTCATTTTCTCTTGAGTACTTGCCACTTTTCTTGGCACCTTTCCTCATAAACTTCCTAACCAATAAAGCTATCTCCTCGTCATCTTCACTACTACTAGCTTCTTTGACAACCTTGAGAGCTAAACCCTTGTTCTTAGCCTTCGGTTTCATGCACGCCTCAAAGGTTTGAAGAGAACCTAGCAATTCATCTAAGCTCATGACGTCAACATCTTTGCTCTCTTTAATGGCCGTGACCTTGGCTTTGAACCTCTTTGGTAGAGATCTAAGAATCTTCCAATTTAGCCTCTCACCAGAGATAGGAGTACCAAGAGCTTGACATTTGTTGGCAATGTCTAGGAGCTTGTCTTGAAAGTCAACAAACTTGTCTTCCTCACACATTTTGCAAACCCTCAAATTGGGAAGTGAGCATTTGAAGAAGAGACTTCTTCACCACTTTAGTCCCCTCATTGGTGACTTGGAGAACATCCCATGCCTCCTTTTTGGTCTCTAGGTTTTGGATGTAGAAAAATTGTCTACTATCCACACCTCCGAAAATAGCATTCACCGCCCGATGATGCCATTTTGCTAACTCGAACTCATTTGTAGTCCACTCACTCCTAGGCTTGGAAACTGTAAGGTTGATAATTAGTGTTGGCATTAATTCCATATCAAAACGTGTTTATCTTGTAATGTTTAGTGGTTAGTAATTGAAGAATTTTGAAGACGAATGACGTCTCAACCACAATTCATTCAAGAAGCCGGCTTTTAAGAGATTCGGGCATTATTGGTCAACAAAGGTATTCAAGGTCCTCTTATCTCTTACAAGGCTAGGCACACACTCACACATATCATTCTTGTGTGTTCCTTCATGATTTAATTTCATTTACATATCACTTTCACACACTTGGCAAAATATGCTCATGCATTCATATTAAGTTAATAAACTTTGTGTTTTGCATTTTCTAGGACTATGTCCGGAAACTAGCATATGTGTGTGTCTTTATATTTGTATGTTTCTGTATTTTGTGTTTAGGACTTGAACATGTTCTTATTTAATGCCTTATTGAGTTCCGATCGTTTCGGTTACTCATTCATAAGGTTTCGAGTCCAAACAAGTTGACTATGCTACTTTTCGTTCTCATTCGTTGAGTTGACTTCATCGATGATTTCCGAGATGATTTCTCAACCGTTTTTCAAAGTTGTTAGTCATCGACGTGCGTGAGAGAGTCATGGTTCGTAATCCGGAAATGGATTCGAAATCGGAGTTCAGACGCCCAAGATACGGGCTGAAGAACCGAGGGAGCGCGCGAGAGGACAGCCCAGGGCGTGAGGCCACTTGGGCTGGCCGTTGGTGAGGCCGTGGGCCCCACGGCCTGGAGGGGCTTCTGCCCCCGTGTGGGCCACGCGCCCCCCACGGCCAAGGGGTGACATGGCCCCCCATGATTGGCTGATCTGGTCTCTCTCTCTCCTCCTATTTCTTCCCTCTCTCTCTCCATTTTGAAAAATAAGAAGAAAAGTTTCAGTTTTCCCGCAATACAATCCTCTCCAATTTTCAGATTTTCAAAACACCATATCTTCCTCATCCGGAGTCGGATTTGAGTGATTCAAGTTGGAGAGTGTTCGTATTTGAGTCCTCTATCATCCCCAAGTGGTTTGGTGGCTGTTTGATTGTGATTTCTGGTGGTTCATCACTGATTTCCGAACCAGCTGCAGAATCCGAGGTAATGGACTCAACTTTGGGATTTCTTTCTTTTTGACCTTCCATTTGCTTGGGGTTTCTTCTTCTATATCTATGTTTATGTTTGGTAAAAGCTATTGAGAAAGATAGCTTGATTATCATTCTAATTGAAAGTCAATTTGTGGACTAATGTTGACTAGATTCTATGATTCTAGGTTTTACATATGTTTGTGAGTTGTATTGTGATTAGAATGGTATCTTAGGTTGTTTGGAACTTAATTGAATTAATTTTGTGTTAAAATGACCTTGAGATTTGATTTGATCCTTTGATTGATAAAATCTAGGATTTGTGTATTTGTTTGTGATTTAGAGAATATAGGTTTTGATTGATGTAAATCTCAAAGCCTTGCTCTATATTTTTGACTAGTATATTGATTGATTTTAATCTCATATATCTAGCATTTAATTGTATATTGATAGAATCTTGAATTTGTACTTCATGAACATATTGTGATTCAAGTGTTGTATATGTGAATGAGACTTGAGTGTATGTGTTAGGTGTTTCACATGCTTAGGTTTCTATTCGTGTATTTTGCATTTAGACTTGATTACTTGTGATATCACATGTTTAGGTCTATTTGTGCCATAGAATGTATTGATCACATGTTCTATGTTGTATTGATTGTTTGCATCATTTGCATTCACATGATCACACTAGAAAGTCCTTGTAAAAGGCATGAAGTCTTGGTTAGAGTCGGGGTGACTCGGATAGCCAAGCAAGAACTCTTGCCTAGAGTCGGGATGACTCGGATAGGTAAGTAAGGAGTCATGGCTAGAGTCGGGAGGACTCGGATAGTCATGCATGGGAGGCTCCCCAGAGGCAAGAGTGCATTGGATAGGGAGTTAGCTATTGTATTGGTAGGCCTAGGCGTATGGTTAGACATAGACTCCGATAGAGCGGGGTACACGGGAGGTGTATGCACTCTTGAGGAATTTCTAATCTACCATCGATGTTGGTTGTGTGTGGTGTCCAATATATGGTGGTTTCGCATCATTGAGGGATTTCACACTTTCCAATAGGGTTGGGTAGGCTTAGACTTCACTAGGTTGGGTGAGCTAAAGATTGGTCACTTTGTGAATGTTCTATGTTTACTTTCCATAATATAGTACCCAATGGTTGTAGTTCAACCCGTGGATGTTTCCTCCATGGAGGTTTTACCACGTTAAAAAATCTCTTGTGTTAATTCTTCCTATCTCTTTCTCTTATATTTTAATTGTATATTTTATTATCTTGATTCATAATATTCACATGTGATGTATTGTGAAGCAAGACTTTGTACAGTGTGATTAGTGAATTCATTCTATAGATCAATTGTGTATCTTTGATTCTTTTATATATTGTAATTTTTGTATAGTGACATTTTGATCACTCTTGTAATTCATTGAACACTTATTGAAATACAAGCTTACTTTGTAGTTTTGTTTATTTGTTCTTTTACCTCACATAACTTGTTGATATACTTAGACGTTGCTCTTATGATTGTATTATCGTATTGTCTATGTATGTCTTCCTTGGCTTATTGTGTTGTGTGTAAGGCTACCTTGAGGGACAAACGAATGTTTGTTCAAGGGTTTGAAAAAGGTATGCTTTAAGCAATTTAACTTCGTTTGTATACTTTCAGAAACGGTCGCTCCATTCTCAATCTTATTGGGAGAAAGGTAACCTTCTTCCACGGTCATCCAAGCTCTCTAATTAATAGAGTGAATGGAAGCCTTCATCCTCAATTTCCAAAACCCATAGTTGTGACCCTTGAGAAAAGGATGCCTAGAGTTTGAAGCCCCTTCGGTCATCACATCATCTTGCAAGACTATACTTCAAAAACCTAAGCAATTCACTACTAAGTATAACCCGGATCTCGTCGAGTGCCATTCGATGACCCGCTCTGATACTAATTGAAAGTATACAAACATAGTTAAATTGCTTAAAGCATACCTAGAGGGGGGTGAATAGGTTTTTACACCTTTTTCAATCCCTTGAAACAAACTCATGTTTGTCCCTTAACGTAGCTTTACATACAACATATAAATCAAATATTCATACATAGACAAGATAAACTTGTAATCATTTAAGCATTGTGTATATATATCAAAGAGTTGCGTGAGGAAGAATAACATAAAATCTCAACAACTAAGAATACTTGCATTCCAATATTGTTCAAAGTATTACAAGTATAATCAAACATAACTATACACAAATATAACAATATACAAAAGAATTATATTTACAACTATGATCAAAAATGAATTAGCTTATAAATCAGACTTTACAAAATCTTGTCCAATATACATTACAAGTGAATAATATTCAATAAGATTAAAACATACACTAAAACAAATAAGAAAGAGAGAGATAGAAAGAATTAACACATGAGATTTTTTAACGTGATAAAACCTCCAAGGAGGAAACATCCACGGGTTGAACTACAACCATAGGATACTATATATATTGAATGATAGATTAGAAATTCCTCAAAAGTGACCAACCTTGATCTACTTCCCATTGAAGTCTATGTCTACCCAATCTTTATTGGAAGATACAAAATCCCTCAATGATGCGAAGCCACCATATATTGGAGTCCATACCAAACCAACATCATTGGAAGATTAGAAATTCCTCAAGAGCCAATGCACATCCCATGCAACACTCTCTATTGGAGTCTATGTCTAACCAAACGCCCGGGTCTACCAATAATGTAGCCAACTCCCTATCCAAGGCACTTATGCCTCTAGAGAGCCTCCCATGCATAGCTATCTGGACCTTCCCGATCCTAGCCATGACTTCTTACTTGGTTATCTGGACCTCTTGTCCTAACCAAGTCTTCCTTGCTTTACTGTTTGGACACCTTGTCCTAGTCAAGACTTCATACCTTTTACAAGGACTTCCTAGTGTGATCATATGAATGCAAATGATGTAAAAGAGCAATACAACATAGAACATATGATCAATATATTCCATGGAACAACTAGACCTAAACATGTGAGAACACAAGTTATAATAGTCTAGATGAAAAACTTGAATTAAACCTAGAGCATGTGAAAACACCTAACACAAATAGCTCCTAGTTTCATTCACACAAATAACACTTGAATAAACCATATACATGAAGCATAAATTCAAGATATTAAAAACATACACAAAAAAGTTAGGATCACAAAATGTATTAATAAATATTCTAGCCAAAGATTTAGAGTAAGGATATAATGATAAATCACTTAAAACCTAGATAGCTCTAAAAACACAGACATATGAATTAATCTAAGATTTTATCAATTAAAGAATTAAAACACATTTCAAGGATTATTAATCATAAAATGATTCAATCAAGTCACAAATAATCCTAGATATCAAAGAAATCACAATACAACTCTCAATCATGTGAAAAACCTAGAATCCAAAAAACTAGTTCACATATGTCTCTAATTAGACTTTTGATTAGGATTGATTATGAAGCTATCTTTCTCAATAGCATTCACCATACATACACATACATATAGAAGAAGAAACCCCAAGCAAATTGAAGGTTATAAAAGAAGAAATCACAAGGATATGAACACTACCTCAAGTTCACAAGCTGGTTAGTTTTTCTAGGTAGAACCACTAAAAATCTCGATCAAAACGATGCAAGATCACTTGGAAAAGGTAGAAGACTCGATTATGAACAATCTCCAACTTAAATCACTCAATTTCAACTTCGAATAAGAAAGTTATGGTGTTTGGAAGGTGAGCAAAAGTTGAGAGAAAATTCTGCACATTAGGATTTCTAATTTTTCTTCTTGGAATGAATGGGAGTGAAAAGGAGAACTTAAAAGAGATGAAAGAGAGGGAAAAGACGAACCAATCAACATGTGCCACATCACCCTACCATTAGGAGCGTGTAAGGCACATGGTGACAGAGGGCTTGCCTGGCCGTGAGCCTCACGGCCTCCCTCACACACCTATAAGCTTGGCCGTTGGCCAAGGTTTGCTTCCCTCGCGCACCTCTCGCGTTCTTCAACCGTATTTGGGCCTCCAAACTCCGATTTCTAATTCGTCTTTGGATTATGAATCATGACTCCCTCATGCACAATGATGACTATGAAACTTTGATAAAAGGTTGAGAATTCTTCTTGAAAAATGATGACGAATACAACTTAACGAATGAGAACAAAAAGAAGTGTAGCTACATCGTTTAGACTCGAAACGTAATGAATGAGTAACCGAAATGATCAGGACTCAATAAGAAATCAAATGAGATCATGTTCAAGTCCAAATACAATAAAACACAAACAAATAAACACAAGTTCACACAAGTATGTCATTTCCTAGACATAGTCTTAAAACATGCAATTCTAAAATGTATGACAATATGAGTTAAATGCATGAGCATACTTGAAAGTATACAAATGTAGTTAAATAGCTTAAAGCATACCTAGAGGAAGGGGGTGAATAGGTTTTTACGCCTTTTTCAATCCCTTGAAGAAACATACGTTTGTCCCTTAAGGTAGCCTTACATACAACACATAAACCAAGAATTCCTACATAGACAATATAAGCATGTGATCATTTAAGTATAGTCTATGTATATCAATTAGTTGCATGAGGTATAATAACACAAAAACTCAATAACAAGAAATACTTGTATTTCAATATTTGTTCAATGTATTACAAATATTAACAAAAATAACAATGTACAAAGGTAACACTATACAAAAGAATTATATATACAAATATGATCAAATGAATTTGTTCACAAATCACACTTTACAAAATCTTGTTCCAATATACATCACAAGTGAATAATATGCAACAAGATAACAACATACACATAAACAAATATAAGAGATAGAGATAGGAAGAATTAACACAAGAGATTTTTTAACGTGGTAAAACCTCCAAGGAGGAAACATCCACGGGTTGAACTACAACCATTAGGTACTATATATATTGGATAATAGATTAGAAATTCCTCAAAAGTGACCAACCTATTATCTACTCTCTATCGGAGTCTATGTCTACCCAATCCCTATTTGAAGATACAAAAACCCTCAATAATACGAAACCACTATATATTGGACTTCATACCAAACCAACATCGTTGGATGATTAGAAATTCCTCAAGCATGCATATACATTCCATGTACCACACTTTATTGAAGTTTATGTCATACCAAATGCCCGGGCCTACCAATATTGTAGCCAACTCCCTATCCAAGGCACTCATACCTCTAGAGAGCCTCCCTTGCATAGCTGTCCGGACCTTCCCGATCCTAGCCATGACTTCTTGCTTAACTATCCAAGTCATCCCGACTCTAGTTAAGACTTCTTGCTTGGTTATCCGGATGCCTTGTCCTAACCAAGTCTTCCTTTCTTGACTATCCAGACACCTTGTCCTAGTCAAGACTTCATGCCTTTTACAAGGACTTCATAGTGTGATCATGTGATTACAAATGATGCAAACAATCAATTCATCATAGAACATGTGATCAATACATTCCATGGAACAACTAGATCTAAACATGTGAGAACACAAGTAATATAGTCTATATGCCAAAATATGAATTAAACCTAGAGCATATGAAAAACACCTAACACAAAAGCTCCTAGTTTCATTCATACAAATAACACTTGAATAAATCATAATCATGAAGCACATATTCAAGATGTTACAAACATAAACAAAAATGCTAGAATCATAAAATGTATTCAATGAATATTATAGCCAAAGATTTAGAGTAAGGATATAATGATAAATCAATTAAATCCTAGATGTCTCTAAAAACACATATACAAGCATTAATCCTAGATATCATCAATCAATGGATCAAAGCACATTTCAAGGATTATTAATCATAAAATGATTCAATCAAGTCACAAATAATCCTAGATATCAATCTAATCACAATACAACTCTCAAACATGTGAAAAACCTAGAATCAAATAAACTAGTTCACATTTGTCTTTAATTAGACTTTTGATTAGGATTGATTGTGAAGCTATCTTTCTCAATAGAATTCAATCATACATACACATACGTATAGAAGAACAAACCCCAAGCAAATTGAAGGCTATAAAAGAAGAAATCTCAAAGATATGACAACTACCTTGCAATCACAAGCTGGTTCAGTTTTGATGGTGAAACCACTCGAAAACTCGATCAAAAAGCTACAAGACCATTGTAAAAGGTAGAGTACTGGAATACGAACAATATCCAACTTAAATCAACCAATTCTGACTTCATATGAGAAAATTATGGTGTTTGGAAGGTGAGAAAAAGTTGTGAGAAAATTCTAGCGTGAGATTTCTAATTTTTGCTTCTTTTAAAATAAATGGGAGGGAAATTGAGAATTTAAAAGAGATGAAAGAGAGAGAGAGAAACGGACCAATCAACAGATGCCACGTCACCCAGGGTCGTATGGGGTGCGTGTGGCACACATGGGTAGAGAATTGCTCTGGCCATGTGGCACATGGCCTCCACACATGGCCACCAAGCTTGGCCATTGGCCATGCTTGCTCCTCTCGCGCACCGCTCGCGTTCTTCGACCGTATCCAGGCCTCCGAACTCTGATTTTGAATCCATCTTCAGATTATGAATTGTGACTCCCTCAAGCACAACGACAACTATAAAACTTTGACAAAAGGTTGAGAATTCATCTTGGAAAACAACAACGAAGACAACTCAATGAATGAGAATGCAAAGTAGCATAGATACATCGTTTGTACTCGAAACCTAATGAATAAGTAACCGAAATGACCAAGACTTAATAAGGAATCATATGAGATCATGTTCAAATCCAAAATACAAGAAACACAAACAATTAAACACAAGATCACACACGTATGACATTTCCTAGACATAGTCTTAGAACATGCAATTCTATAATGTATGACAATTTGAGTTCAATGCATGAGCATACTAAAACATGTGAATGTGTTATATAAAATGTGCACAACCATGCAAGGACACTTATGAATGATTTGTGTGTGTGTGCCTATGCCTTGTAAGAGGAATGAGGTCAATTATACCTTTGATGAGCAATGAAGCTAATTCCCCTTAACAAGCCACCACCTTGCATGAACTGTAGCCGAGTTTTTCCTTGAATCTTTGTATCATCATGATAACAACCACTAATCAATACAAGATAAACATCGTTTTGATATGGAATACATACCAAGACAAACCAAAAACCTAACAATACTAAAACATGTGAATGTGTTATATAAATGGTGTATAACAATGCAGGGACACCCATGAATGAATTGTGTGTGTGTGCCTATGCCTTATAAGAGAAATGAGGTCTAATATACTTTTATTGTGTAATGTAACACATTCCTCTTTGAAGACACCTTCTTGTATGAATTGTGGCCAAGACTTTCTTTGAAGCTTTGAATCATCATTTCTAAGACCATTAAGCAATACAAGAAAAGCATCGTTTTGGAATGGAATTAATGCCAAGACAAACCAAAAACCTAACAAGACTTCAACAAAATCCTCTCAGATGACGAGAAGTTGGGTAGTCTTTTGCGTAATAGGAATCTAATGGAAAATTTTTGTGAAGCTTTAAATTATTGCGAGCTAGATGATTTGTGCTTTCGGGGGCCGATGTTTACCTAGTGCAATAAGTGGGACGGTTGTGATTCTGTGTAAGAAACACTTGATAGAGGGGTTTGCAATCTAGGTTGGAAACAGTTGTTCCCTCGGGCTTGCATCAATCATTTAGAGTTTTGATATTCAGACCACCATGCTATCCTGATTGATTTGACTGGGTAGTCTAATAATGTTCAATATTGGGGTAACAATTGTAGATAGTTCCACTTTGAGGCTTGTTGGGCAGAGAAAGAGGGTTGTAGACATTTGATTGAGAAGTGCTGGGGATCAACCGCTATTAGAGATGGTTTGCAGGGGACAGTTTCGTCCATTCAACTGTGTACTAGAGCTCTGAGCAGTTGGAACCGCTCTAACCGGAGGAAGATAAATTTGGATATCCGAGAAAAAAGGAAAGAGTTACGGTTTGCAACAAGTGAAATAAAGGATGGTTCGTAGAACCATATCATAAGTATTGAGTCGTAACTGGATAACCTGTTGGCGTGTGATGAGGTGTATTTCGCAACTGGATAACCTATTGGCGTGTGATGAGTTGTATTGGAGGCAAATGGTGCAAACCAGGTGGTTGAAAGAGGGTGATCATAACACCAAATTTTTTCATCTAAAAGCTTTGGAGAGAAAGGCGTGAAATAGAATTCATGGTCTTTTCGATAGTAATGGTGTTTGGCAGCCTGAGTTTAGTGATTTGACAAATGTTGTGGTTAATTATTTCTCAGAATTGTTCCGTTCAAATCAGGTCTCGACGGATCATATGAATAGGGTCTTGGATAAAGTTCAACCTAGGCTTTCTTTGCACAATTCTCATTTTCTTGATAGGCCTTTCTCTGCAGGGGAGGTGCGGCTAGCAACTTTTGCAATAGCACCTAATAAGGCGCTGGGCCCAATTAGATTGCTGGGGCTATTTTATCAGAAGTTCTGGGATCGAGTTGGCCCTAAGTTCACGGCTGAATGCCTGCACTACCTGAATGAGGGATGTTTTTTAGAGGTAATCAATGACACGTTGGTGGTTCTAATCCCGAAAGTTAAGAACCCGATGCAAATGACAAATTTTTGGCCTATAAGTCTCTGCAACGTTGTCTACAAAGTGGTTGCTAAGACTTTGGCAAACCGACTCCAGTTGGTCCTTGATGAGGTGATAACTGAATCCCAAAGTGCATTCATTCTCGGTAGATTAATTTATGACAATGCTCTTATTGGTTTTGAGTGCCTCCATGCAATTTGGTGCAGGAAGCACAAGTTGGGTTCCTTTGCATTGAAGCTAGATATGTCCAAGGCATATGATCATGTTGAGTGGATTTTCTTAACCAAGCTGATGAGGAAGCTTGGTTTTTCTAATCAGTGGGTGGCGCTAATTATGAATTGCATTTCTACTGTTTCCTTTTCCTTTCTGACCAATGGAAAAGTATATGGTTTTGTAAAGCCATCTAGGGGTCTCCGTTAGGGGGATCCCCTGTCCCAATTTCATTTTTTGTTATGTGTCGAAGGTTTATCATGTGTTATCAACGATGCAGTTGTTAATTCCTCTCTATCTGGGTTCCAGTGCAAGCAGTCAAGGCCTAATATTTATCACCTTTTTTTCACCGACGACAGTCTCCTTTTTTCCAGAGCCTCGAACAAAGAATGTAGTACAATTTGTAGGCTCATTGATGTCTACTCCGTGGCTTTGAGTCAGGTGATTAACTACGAGAAGTTAGCAATGTGTTTTAGCAGCTCCATTCAGTGGTCTGAGGGGAATCGTTTGGCTAGTATTAATGGTGTTAAACATGTTAAATACAATGAAAGGTATTTGGGCCTCCCCAGCCTTAATTGCATAAACAAACGGCAACTCTTAAGAGCATCAAGGATCGTACATGGGCGAAGATTAAAGGCTGGAAGGGGAAGGTGCTTTCCACTAGTGGTAAAGAAGTCCTTCTAAAAGCTGTTATTCAGGCAATACCGACCTACACCATGAGTTTATTCAGGCTCCCTAAAAATCTGATTCCTGATCTCCACAAACCCTGCAATCGATTTTGGTGGGGAAGTTCGGAGGAGTGATCAAAGCTTCATTGGTGTACCTGGAAGCGTATGTGCACTCCAAAGGATGTAGGGGATTGGGGTTTCGGGATTTGGAAACTTTCAACCGAACCCTCCTAGCCAAGCAGTGTTGAAGGCTTATCAAGAATCCAAATTCTTTATCTAGGAGAGTTCTTAAAAGTTGCTATTTTTCTAACTCTTCTTTTCTAGATGCGAACCAAAATCTAGGGGGTCCCTGATTTGGAAAGGCCTACAGTGGGGTCATGGTATCATCGAAATGGGTTCCCGTTGGAGAATTGGTAAAGGAAACTCTGTTCAAATTTATGGAGATCGGTGGATTCCAAGACCTTCAACATTCAAAGTTATATCTCAGGTAAGGTTTAATGAAAATGCAACGATGGATACTTTAAAGCTGGAGGCGGGTGGCTGGAACTGTTAGGATTATGCTCAATAGCAAGAGTGTAATGTTGTAATTAACAATCTTTTTCATATTAATAAAGTGATTTCTGGTTTAACAAATCGTATAGCATTTATAGTTTATATTATAATTGTCAAAGTAAATAATCATAAGGTCTAAAGACTATGGGAAAAGAAGAATTGTTCGTACATCTGGATATGTATGTGGTAGACACAATTCTTTAGTTAGTCTTGAATATTGTTCACAACTTAAGTTAAAGGTTGGGCACCTTTATCTTGTTAAAGTTGTAGAATTCTTTTGCTAGCATTTGAGTGGGATCAAATGAGATATGATGAGTCTAAAATCATCGGAGTGTCTTCGAGCAAAAGGATCTAGTGCACTGGGTGCATTGAACTGGATCACAATGAAAAGCTTTATCTAGAACCGTCAATAGATAATAGTCTTTTCATTATCAGGACAATCGGAGAGTCTATCTTAATCCTGAGATAAATGATGGACTTATGGTTGCAAGTGATATCATTTGAGTTATCAATGAGTACGATTATATCGCATAGTCTATCCTCGATAATTTGGTGATATTCATTTGTTAATCGATAGAGGACTTCATTTATAGATATGGACATCGTGGCTCCATTTAATTAAATGAGAGTATAATATCATCATATGGATGTTTTGAGGTAATTGGATATTAAATCTCAACGTTGAGTTTTCAATAGTGTCTATTGAAAACATGGCTTCTGGACAAGTCAAAATATCCAAGTTCAAAACGTGGTCATATGAGTAAATATGGTAACTTGGAGAGTTATAGGCGGTCTATGAACTCTTGGCGATTACTGATATTAATCACGAGGATACACTATCTCCAATATGATTGTCTAGGGTATGAATGAGGAGCATCTTCCTTTTCTATCTTTATTTAAGAGTTCAGTTTTAGCTCTTTAGTGGAATGAGTTAAAATTAATGGATCGGACCTAAGTGAATCATTTGTTGATTGTGATTAGGTTATGTCTATTGAAGCTTAAATTTAGATGGCCCGCCAAGATCCCCAATCCACACGGACTTGCATGGATCACTTGATATATTCTACCGGACCAATTTAAGGGTCCATCTAGAATTGCATTTAATATATTAAGAATATAATTTGCACATTATTTAAGTAATGGGCTGCTCAATTATATTAATATATTAATGAAAGACATGTGGGCTTGTTTCTTTTAGTAAGAATGGGTCTGGTTCACATGTGGGCTTTTTATTTAAAGTCCAATGGATTAAATGAAATAGGAAAATAATATTAGGCCCATCTTATATATAAGTGGGGCGGCTAGGTTAAGGTTTTGACCTAAAAATATTATTTTGTTTCATTTGTTTTAATTAAATAAGAATTAATTGATTTATTGATTAATTGTTTAATTAAAGAAACAAATCTTTCCTAAAAGTAAAAGACTTGTTTGATAAGTAAATAAATAAATTAGTATTATTTATTTAATCAAATAAGGAGTCTTTTTTATTTAGTCAAATAAAAGAATAAAAATAAAAGAGTTGGATTAGGGTTTGAAGTCTATAAAGTTAAAAAGAATTAGGGTTGAATTTTAGTCACCCTATATAAGTGACATGGTGAAATTCGGCCAACCCTAATCATATACTACATAGAATTCGGCAACCCTAAAGGAAAAAGAAGAAAAATTCGGCCAACCTATATATATGTTCTTATAGGGTTCGGCCACATCAATTCATTGGTGCTTGAGTTTTTATTTTCTTTCTTCTTCTTAATTCTAAGAGAGTTTTTATTCTAGAGAGACAAAAAGGAGTGAAAAATTATTCTTTGATAGTATACAATTGCTTAAACATCAATAAGCTTGTGTATACGATATCGATCTAGGTTCACGCGAGTTTCGATCATAAGATTGAGAACTCAAAAGTGACCGGAATAATTTTGACATTCTTTTGATTGTTTTGTGACTAACAAAGAAAAGAAAGTATTTGTTTGGTCCATTCACAGGTTTGCAATTCAAAGGAAAGGGAGACCACGCTCCTAGGTGATCCACGTTCGTGCTCGGATTGAAGGTCTTGCGGATTACCATCGACGTAAGTCAATCGGATCACGCGACAAGAGGTAATTTACTTTTGTTGATATATATGCATGTTTATTGATTAAAAGGGTTTAAGGTTCATAAAGGAAAAATTTTAAAAGTCACTAAATCGTCTTTAGTATCGCTTCCGCTGCGTGTAACACTTTTATTTGTTTATTTTTCCCTACAATTGGTATCAGAGCCTAGGTTGAACCCTTTTAATTAATTAACGTATATATACGTGGATCTATTTCTTTTTATTGTGATTATGCATGTTTAGAAAGAGATGGCACTCTAGGTATTCAAATATATAATTACATGTGATGTATGGATTTATATATATTTTATGTGGTTTGTTATTGCTCGATTTTGGCCCTAGATTTTCAATGTAATTTTTGTTTCGGAGTTGTAACAAGAAGGGTGGTCTATTATCGCCATAATTCCTTCTTGGTAGATTGCTAGGTTTTATTTTTTTATATGTGCAGTATTTTTTTAGGGTTACTGCAGTTTTTTTTTATTATTTTTAGTATGTGCAGTTTTTTGGTTTGTAAAAATACTGCAGTGAATAAAAAAAAAAAAAAAATTAATACTGCAGTATTTATTATATATATACTGCCGTAATATATTTAGGTCTTGGAGATTCGAAGACACGAAGCAAAACGAAGCAACCGGAACCAAGTACGAGCACCGTGCGCACCCTAGGAGTGGATTGGGCTGCGCATGACAAGCCCAAACTTTGGTGGGCTGCGCATGGCAGCCTTGTGTGGCCTTATGGGCTGCGCAAGGCAGCCCCTTTGTGGGGTTGTGGGCTGCGCACGCCCATGGGAGAAGGCCGAAGGATGAGCGTATGGTTGATGGGCCACCTGAAGATCTTGTATTCCTGACAAATTGTAATTTACTTGTTTTTCTAGGATGGGCCAAAATTGTTGCTATTTAATTTATGCTTAAATATTACAATATTTGTTATTGTATGATAACATGACATATAGAATAGGAGTGCCACGCATATATCTCTTTTGGTATGAACATGCATTGAATGATTTAGGTATCTAAATTGGCATCTAGATAACTCGGTAAATCATTCTATGGGATTTAATCACACGCCTTAAATAATTGAGTGGGAGAAGGTGTTTTGGTAATACCTATGGCCTCCAAGGTTAGTTGAGCTTTATTATTTATTGGTAATCCCCCCAAGGGGCGTCCATGAATGGAATTTAGCAACATACTTCCTTACAAGGATAGACTAGACAATGGACTCAAACGAGATCTACTCCCCAAGGAGGGATTTTCGTGAGAGAAAATTGAGGGTCGATATCTTGGTAACACACTCAATGTAATTTTATTGATATCCTCCCAAGAGTTCTTGTTAATAAAATTGCAAGGCTAAAATTGAAAACGCTGGTTGTTATGTTAACAATTAGGTGGGACCTAGTCTAACTAGTAAATGGTGCGAACTCCCAAAGGAGGCGTAACATTTATGGGTGTTAGATCACCGTTGAATTTTATGATTGAGTTATTTATTTAATTCAAGATAAATATTTAAAAGTGCTTTATCATGATTATTTACTTATATACGTTTTGTTTTATTCAGAAATCATGACCCCATCACTTATGAACATCCTGAAAGATAACACTTTAACTGGAGATAATTATGTCACATGGAAAAGGAAAATTGGGTTGTTGCTGCAAAGTGAAAAACATAAGTTTGTTCTAACTACTCCTAAACCACCTGCTCCTAATAATGAATCTAGCATAATGTGTAGAGATGAGTATGAGCAGTGGAAGACTTCAGATGATATGGCAAAATGTTACATTATGGCCACTATCTCCGACGTGTTGCAACAGCAGCATGAAGGAATGGAGTCCGCTGCTGATATAATGATGTCTCTAGAGGAGATGTTTGCTATGAAGTCTAGGACGACTAAGAGAGAGGCAGTGACTGCTTTTATGAATCTTAGGATGAAACCTGGACAGGCTGTGAAAGATCACATGATGAAAGTCATAGCACATCTCAACATTGCTGAACTGCATGGCGCTGAGATAGATGGTGAGACAAAGATTGATATGGTTGTCAATTCATTGTCAGATTCCTTTGATCAGTTCAAATTGGACTACACTTTGAACAAAAAGGAATACACCTTACAAGGCCTGATGCAAGATGTTCAAAGTGCTGAAAAGATCCTTGTGAAAGGCAAAGGTCAAGAGATTCATATGGTTGGTAAAGTTGCTACTGTTAAGGCCCGTCAAAAGGTCAAGAAACAACAGAAGAAATAGCAACTTGGGCCTATCAAGAAGGAGACCAAGAAAGTAACCAAGATCAAAGGGAAATGCTTCCTTTGTGGTGAAAAGGGACATTGGAAGAGAAATTGCCCAAAGTCCCAGAACAAGAAGGAAGAAGGTAATTTGAATTATCTAGAAACATGTTTTTTGGCTGATTCTACAGATTCTTGGATCATAGACTCAGGAGCCACTAATCATGTTTGTTATTCCTTGCAGGGGTTTCAAGAAAGGAGAAAGCTGAGTAAGAATGAAATCAATTTGCGCTTGGGCAACGGAACGTTAGTGTCTGCAAGTGCAGTGGGAGATATTAGAGTTTATTTGGATTCTAGAAGGCATTTAGATTTAATAGACGTTTATTATGTACCTCAATTCAAGAGGAATTTAATTTCAGTTTCTTGTTTGAATAAATTTGGATATTCGGTTACTTTTAATAAAGTTTTTATTATTAGTAAGAATGACAAAATTATTTGCCAAGGTACATTGGAAAACGGTCTATACTTTTTGCATAGAAATATCTCTCACTCGTTAGACACAGAAATAACGGAACCTAATCATAAAAGAGTAAAATTATCAACAGATGAAACCTACCTTTGGCATTTACGCTTAGGTCATATTAACCTTAATAGGATTAAAAGATTGGTAAGTGACGGACCTTTAAGTGACTTAAAGGTTGATGATCTACCAACTTGTGAATCTTGTTTGGAAGGTAAAATGACCAAAAGGACGTTCTCTGCCAAAGGTGCAAGAGCCACTGAATGTTTAGGATTGATACACACTGATGTATGTGGACCTATGAGCATTCAAGCTAGAGGTGGATATGAGTACTTCATCACCTTCATGGATGATTACTCAAGATTTGGTTATGTGTATCTCATGAGACATAAGTCGGATGCTTTTGACATGTTCAAAGCATTCAAAGCTGAAGTGGAAAATCAGCTTGAGAAACACATAAAAATCTTGAGATCTGATCGTGGTGGAGAATATCTATCTGGTGAGTTTCAGCAATATCTTATTGATAATGGGATAGTTTCTCAGTTTTCTGCACCAGGTACACCTCAACAGAATGGGGTAGCAGAAAGGAGAAATAGAACTCTTTTGGATATGGTTAGGTCTATGTTGAGTTATTCAACGCTTCCTATTTCTTTTTGGGGATATGCTTTACAAACTGCTATATACATTCTAAACGATGTACCATCTAAGTCTGTTCCTAAAACACCGCATGAGTTGTGGACTGGGCGCAAGCCTAGTTTACAACACTTAAGGATATTTGGTTGTCCTGCGCATGTGTTAAAAGGAAAGACAGAAAAGATGGAGTCCCGTTCAGAAACATGTATATTTGTAGGGTATCCAAAAGAAACTAAAGGATATTATTTCTATAGTCCTTCAGATCTTAAAGTATTTGTTTCGACAAATGCTAAATTTCTGGAAAAGGACTATATGAATGATTTTGTGCCTAGAAGTAGAATTGTCCTGAATGAGATGTCAGGAGATACAATTCCACGAGAGGTTACACAACCTAACCCAATTGTAAGTTCCGATCCAACACAAGATCAACAACCTACCATTCCTCGTCGTAGTGGGAGGGTTAGAACACAACCCGAAAGATACATCGGTCTGGGAGAATCAGTGGAGAATCTCCCGGACGACGATGATCCCTATACGTACAAGGAAGCTATGGAGGATGTTGATAGTCGTCATTGGCAAAAGGCAATGCAATCCGAGATTGAATCTATGTTCGATAACAAAGTCTGGTCCCTTGTAGACTTGCCTAAAGGGATAAAACCCATTGGGTGCAAGTGGGTATACAAGAGGAAAATAGGTATGGATGGAAAGGTGGAAACCTTTAAAGCTAGATTGGTAGCTAAAGGGTATACACAGAAAGAAGGTATCGATTACGAGGAAACCTTCTCTCCTGTGGCCATGCTTAAATCCATTAGGATACTCTTATCCATTGCAGCATCTTTAGATTTAGAGATTTGGCAAATGGACGTCAAGACAGCTTTCCTAAATGGAAGTCTTGACGAAAGCATCTACATGATGCAACCAGAGGGATTCATTGAAAAAGGCCAAGTGGATAAGGTATGCAAGTTGCAGAAATCCATATATGGATTAAAGCAAGCATCCAGATCCTGGAACATAAGGTTTGATCAAGCTGTCAAAGGTTTTGGATTTATTCAAAATCCTGACGAACCTTGTGTATACAAGAGGATTAAAGGCGACAAGTTGGTTTTCCTGATTCTTTATGTTGATGATATACTACTCATTGGAAACGATGTAGGTGTATTGACATCAGTAAAAGAATGGTTAGCAAAACAATTTGATATGAAGGACTTAGGATAAGCAAGTTTTATTCTAGGTATCCAAGTAATTAGGGATAGAAAGAATAGAACGATTGCATTATCCCAAGCTTCATACATAGACAAAATCTTGTCTAGGTTTTCCATGCAGGATTCCAAGAAAGGTATGTTACCTTTCAGACATGGAATCAAGCTTTCTAAGGAACAAGTTCCTAAGAATGAGCATGAAGAGCAATTCATGAGTAGAGTTCCATATGCCTCGGGAGTTGGAAGTCTCATGTATGCAATGCTCTGTACTAGACCAGATATTTGTTTTGCTATTGGCATAGTTAGCAGGTTTCAATCGAAACCTGGACCTGATCACTGGACGGCAGTCAAGCATATTTTCAAGTATCTTAAGAGAACGAGAGATACTATGCTTGTATACTCTGGAGGGGATTTGGTTCCCGTTGGGTATACAGATTCTGATTTCCAATCAGATTCTGACTCCAGAAAATCCACATCAGGGGCTGTGTTTACTATTGGAGGAGGAGCAGTTATATGGAGGAGTATCAAGCAATCTTGTATTGCTGATTCCACCATGGAAGCTGAGTATGTTGCTGCATGCGAAGCTGCCAAAGAGGCTGTTTGGCTCCGCCAATTCTTGATTGACTTAGAAGTGGTTCCTAGTGCGAATAACCAGATCACTATCTACTGTGACAACAGTGGAGCAGTGGCTAATTCGAAAGAACCAAGAAGTCACAAGAGAGGTAAACACATTGAAAGAAAGTATCATCTTTTAAGGGAGATTGTTCAAAGAGGTGACGTGACGATTACCAAAATCGCGTCAGCAGAAAATCTAGCGGATCCCTTCACAAAGGCTCTACCTCAGAAGAGTTTCGATGGGCATCTAGAGAATATGGGCTTGAGAGATATGACACATTTGCTATAGCGCAAGTGGGAGATTGTTAGGATTATGCTCAATAGCAAGAGTGTAATGTTGTAATTAACAATCTTTTTCATATTAATAAAGTGATTTCTGGTTTAACAAATCGTATAGCATTTATAGTTTATATTATAATTGTCAAAGTAAATAATCATAAGGTCTAAAGACTATGGGAAAAGAAGAATTGTTCGTACATCTGGATATGTATGTGGTAGACACAATTCTTTAGTTAGTCTTGAATATTGTTCACAACTTAAGTTAAAGGTTGGGCACCTTTATCTTGTTAAAGTTGTAGAATTCTTTTGCTAGCATTTGAGTGGGATCAAATGAGATATGATGAGTCTAAAATCATCGGAGTGTCTTCGAGCAAAAGGATCTAGTGCACTGGGTGCATTGAACTGGATCACAATGAAAAGCTTTATCTAGAACCGTCAATAGATAATAGTCTTTTCATTATCAGGACAATCGGAGAGTCTATCTTAATCCTGAGATAAATGATGGACTTATGGTTGCAAGTGATATCATTTGAGTTATCAATGAGTACGATTATATCGCATAGTCTATCCTCGATAATTTGGTGATATTCATTTGTTAATCGATAGAGGACTTCATTTATAGATATGGACATCGTGGCTCCATTTAATTAAATGAGAGTATAATATCATCATATGGATGTTTTGAGGTAATTGGATATTAAATCTCAACGTTGAGTTTTCAATAGTGTCTATTGAAAACATGGCTTCTGGACAAGTCAAAATATCCAAGTTCAAAACGTGGTCATATGAGTAAATATGGTAACTTGGAGAGTTATAGGCGGTCTATGAACTCTTGGCGATTACTGATATTAATCACGAGGATACACTATCTCCAATATGATTGTCTAGGGTATGAATGAGGAGCATCTTCCTTTTCTATCTTTATTTAAGAGTTCAGTTTTAGCTCTTTAGTGGAATGAGTTAAAATTAATGGATCGGACCTAAGTGAATCATTTGTTGATTGTGATTAGGTTATGTCTATTGAAGCTTAAATTTAGATGGCCCGCCAAGATCCCCAATCCACACGGACTTGCATGGATCACTTGATATATTCTACCGGACCAATTTAAGGGTCCATCTAGAATTGCATTTAATATATTAAGAATATAATTTGCACATTATTTAAGTAATGGGCTGCTCAATTATATTAATATATTAATGAAAGACATGTGGGCTTGTTTCTTTTAGTAAGAATGGGTCTGGTTCACATGTGGGCTTTTTATTTAAAGTCCAATGGATTAAATGAAATAGGAAAATAATATTAGGCCCATCTTATATATAAGTGGGGCGGCTAGGTTAAGGTTTTGACCTAAAAATATTATTTTGTTTCATTTGTTTTAATTAAATAAGAATTAATTGATTTATTGATTAATTGTTTAATTAAAGAAACAAATCTTTCCTAAAAGTAAAAGACTTGTTTGATAAGTAAATAAATAAATTAGTATTATTTATTTAATCAAATAAGGAGTCTTTTTTATTTAGTCAAATATAAGAATAAAAATAAAAGAGTTGGATTAGGGTTTGAAGTCTATAAAGTTAAAAAGAATTAGGGTTGAATTTTAGTCACCCTATATAAGTGACATGGTGAAATTCGGCCAACCCTAATCATATACTACATAGAATTCGGCAACCCTAAGGAAAAAGAAGAAAAATTCGGCCAACCTATATATATGTTCTTATAGGGTTCGGCCACATCAATTCATTGGTGCTTGAGTTTTTATTTTCTTTCTTCTTCTTAATTCTAAGAGAGTTTTTATTCTAGAGAGACAAAAAGGAGTGAAAAATTATTCTTTGATAGTATACAATTGCTTAAACATCAATAAGCTTGTGTATACGATATCGATCTAGGTTCACGCGAGTTTCGATCATAAGATTGAGAACTCAAAAGTGACCGGAATAATTTTGACATTCTTTTGATTGTTTTGTGACTAACAAAGAAAAGAAAGTATTTGTTTGGTCCATTCACAGGTTTGCAATTCAAAGGAAAGGGAGACCACGCTCCTAGGTGATCCACGTTCGTGCTCGGATTGAAGGTCTTGCGGATTACCATCGACGTAAGTCAATCGGATCACGCGACAAGAGGTAATTTACTTTTGTTGATATATATGCATGTTTATTGATTAAAAGGGTTTAAGGTTCATAAAGGAAAAATTTTAAAAGTCACTAAATCGTCTTTAGTATCGCTTCCGCTGCGTGTAACACTTTTATTTGTTTATTTTTCCCTACAGGAACTTATACCTTCTTCAGCGTAATTTTGTGGCTAATGATGTTGATATGAATCGGTCGATTCCTCCTTCATTCCCCTCCTTTGATGACTCATTATTATGGCACTTCAAACAGAATGGGACATACTCTGTTTATAGTGGATATCGAGTGGGTTTTGTATTACCTGCTAACCCAAGCTCTTCGAGTATGGATGATTCAATCTCTTGGTGGAAAGCTTTATGGTGCCTTAAGATTCCTCCAAAAATTATTTTTTTTTTTTTTTGTGGCATGCTAGTCACCATTGGCTTCCTACTTTGGCCTATCTTGCGAAACGAGAAGTGCCTTCGAATGGTCTATGTCCTCGTTGTCATCGGCATTCAGAAATGATGTACCATGCTATTTGGGGCTGTCGTGGCCTGACCAAGGTGAAAGAGAATTGTTTGTTTTCAAGGAAGTTGAAATCGGTAGAGGCTATGCATTTTCATGATTTTATGTTACTTTGCTTACGGTGTCTCACTAAAGAAGAATTGGAGCTTATTTGTGTCATCCTCTAGAGAGTCTGGTTTGGTAGGAACCAACTAGTTCACAACTTGAACGATGTGGATGTAGGGGATGTTGTCAAATGGGCCTCTGATTTTCTAGAAGACTGGAGATTGGCTCACTAAGTGGAGAACCCTATTTCGGAGAGTAACGCTGCTCCTTTCTCCAATTGGAGGCCTCATGTGGAAGGATTTTGGAAGATTAATTTTGATGCGGCCACTTGTTACAGGGATCGTTTAATTGGTTTAGGGATTATTATTCGTGATGGGGTTTGTACGATTAAAGTTGTTGCGGCCCATAATTTAAAGGCATCGTTTTCCCCTGTTGTGGCAGAAGCGATGCTGGTAAGGCGTGGTATTCTTTTGGCTGTAGAGTTGGGGCTGGTGCCTTTTCAAATCGAAACAGATTCTTTTTAGGTTGTTGATATGATTCGTAATGGGGAGCTCTCCTAAGCTGATGTTGGTTCTGTCATTAGTGACATTTTGGCTTCCCTTGAGTCGCTTCCCAATTGCCTCGATTTGCTATGTTCCCCGGATTGGCAACGTTGCAGCACACATTTTAGTAAAGATGGCCCTGTCGTTAGATTCAGATTGTTATTGGATGGATATGTGCCCTCCCTGTGTGGCGAGGTTTGTCTGTTTTGATGCTTCCTTTTAGTGTTTTGTTTCTTGTTCAAAAAAAAAAAAAGACGTATCACATTATTAATTTTAAAAAAACAAAATTTGTAATATGTTTTCAATTTGAATTTTATAGGATAAAAAGTTAACAAAGATAATATTTCAATAATAAATAAAATGAGTACAAGGGAGAAAATAAAGACTTATCAGGGATAATCCGGGTATGGATACCCCGGTACAATCCGGGTATGGATACCTGGAAACCCGGTCGGGTATTTCTAGGCCGAGTACCCGGGTTTTGATAGTCCGGGTACCTGGCCCAGAAATACCCGGATTTTCGAATCCGGGTACCCGGCCCAGACCTGGGTTTTTGCCATCCTGTTATCCCAAAATATAGTATTAAATTAAATAAAATAATTTAAAGATAGATATAGACATTGACAATAGTAAATAATTTATAAGAGGTGGAAAAATGAACGTGGTTATTATAGGATATGTTTTTGTTTTTTAATTTTTTATGTCGACTTTATGAAGTATTTAATTATTATTTATATTATATGATTATATTTAACTATATTTGACGATATATAAGATTATATCAATTTATTATTTGAAATATTATGAATTTCAAAGTTTTTTTTTTTTTTTTTTTTGCTCTAATAGCTACTGTATTATACATATAATTATCATGATGGGTGTCTGACAAATATATAGCATGACAAAAAAAAAAATGAAAGGGTTCATCTTGAATTATTTACTAAAATAATATTTTTAAATTTTTTATACGTATATTATCTTTTATAAATAAAATACTTTACAATAATATTATAGACAGTCCAGTATTAAATTGTGCGGAGCACTAAAGTCCAATTTAATAAATCATGTCCTGTGCAGTAGACTAGTAGAGTATGGTCGGTTTCTTAGTACCAAGTTGCTCCCAAACAAAAAACAAAATTATTAACATTTTATAGGGTTATTTATGAAAATTCCCAAAGTGTTATCAAGTCATTCAAGCATCCGAAATTCAAAACTGTTTTTAAAGGGTTTTTTTATTTATGAAAATATATATATATATTAATGCCACCAAACTGTTATTAAGTCATTCAAGCACCCAAAATTTGGAAAGGTAATTCAAAACAACTGTTTGAACACTAAATGGTGACACGAAAGCCAAACCAAATTCTTCTCATAAATAATAAAAGCTAGTTTACAATCTGTTGCAACAGTTGAACCCAAGTGCTGTCAACAAACACTCAAGATAATCAGTTCATCAAGAAATCCAGCTACAACAACCCAACATGGCATCCATGTGACATAAAAATACAGAATACATATCCTATCAACTGAACTCATTACTGCTGGCCCTCGCCTGATTCACGTTTCGATGCTTCCTTAATTTCATCCCCAGCATCATCCTAAAATCAAGAATAGCAAAATGAGCAACAGAATTGGGATCTGATCAAATCATAACCCAGTGGGGGTTGGATGCACTTGTAAATGTCGGTCAGATAATGAACACAAAATGTGTAACAGGAGATAATGATGGAGTTAGGTCAGACATGGAAATTTTATTTAAAACCTTAGTCCAATCATGGCATGGCAAAACTGGAATCAATCAATATCAGACAGTCTCACTAACACAGGGCATGTAAATGGAAAGAGTAAGGGATGACAAACTAAACATTTAAAGATGTAATACATCAAGTGACAAATTGAGAAAACTTAACTGACCGATATAAAATGGCAATAATAGTAAAACTTCAACATCAAATTGCCCATTTTTTTTGGTTTAATTGTTTGTCTAACACTCCATGCACACACACTAAGAGCAGATGCTTGGACAAACACTCAGCAAGAAAGACATAAAATGGGGACTCAGAACTCACAGTGATATCGGAAGTCCAAAGGGTCAGATTATCTCGGAGGAGTTGCATGATTAATGTACTGTCCTTGTATGATTCTTCACCTAAAGTATCCAGCTCAGAAATAGCCTCATCAAAAGCCTGCCAAGGAAAGTAGAACAGGTTTCGTAAGTAAACAACAATTGGTACATAATTTATTTGCAATTCTACACAGATCTATGATAACCTCCATGAAAATGTCTTAGAAGATCTATGCATAACCTTTCTCACCTTTTCTATCAAATGCAAAGCAGAAGCATAAAATATTTAAACAGGAAATGCGAGAGGGGAGAGGGGAGGTGGTAAAGCAATACCAAAGTTTCCCAAGTGTAACCAAAAGAAATCACTCAAATGTCATTGAAATCAATGTAACACAAAATCTTCATCCCAGGAAACCACAGTTTTTGTATATTGTTAAATACACTTATTACTGCATTACTTTCTTCCATGTATAGCTAAGAGATCTAAGAAAAAGAAAATTGTGCATACACTTATGCTATGTAAGGCCAATACAAAGAGGGAAAAATACATAATCTTCAAGCATATAAACCTCCTAATCATTAAATGAATGACATGAAATGAATTTTTTATTTTATTTTTAAGAACTTAGATTAGATGGCAAAATCCCAATCAAGGCATGCTCTTAAAAAGGCAAAATAGATCCAAGTAAAAGCATCAGAGAAAGTAATGGTATACTACTTAAAACATGAATTTAGCCAAAGTAAATAAATGAAATATTATCCTTTCCATCAAGTTCAAGTTATGTGCCAATAAAATAAATAAAATCAAAACAAAGTAAGGACAATCATTAAATGAGCAGGAAGATTCACAACTTATAGTCTCTGAGTAACAAAGTTCCTGACATTTTACAATGTGTTTGAACAAAGACATATATTAATATAACTAGAGCAGTTATATGTTCATACCTGCTTTGCAAGATTGCAAGCGCGATCGGGTGAGTTGAGTATTTCATAGTAGAACACCGAAAAGTTAAGTGCAAGTCCAAGCCTTATCGGGTGAGTAGGAGCCAATTCAGCCAAAGCAATATCCTGCATCAACATCAATGATAAATAAAAACCAGCTTAAGTATCAAAATACTGGGAGAGGTTGGAAAATAGAAATGACAAAAGTCATTAATGTGAGAAAGTTGTGTCATAAAAATACTACCTGAGCAGACTTGTAGGCCAATAAGGTACTCTCAGCAGCTTCCTTCCTCTCAGCACCAGTCTTGAACTCAGCCAGATATCTGTGGTAATCACCCTTCATCTTTAAGTAAAACACCTTGGACTCAGCTGATGAAGCTGAGGGAATAAGATGGGACTCAAGGAGGCTCAGAATCCCATCACAGATCTTGCTCAATTCAGTCTCAATCTTGCCCCTGTACTCCTTGATAACAGCAACATGATCCTCGTTTCCTCTGCTCTCTTCCTTCTGCTCAATGGAAGAGATGATTCTCCATGAAGCCCTCCTGGCCCCAATCACATTCTTGTAAGCAACAGAGAGAAGGTTCCTTTCCTCCACAGTTAGCTCCTCAACATCCACTGTCTTTGCAACTTTCTCCATAAACTCTACCATTTCCTCATAACGTTCAGCCTGCTCAGCCAACTTGGCCATATACACATTTTCCTCACGAGATGATTCAGTAGGCGACATCTTAGCAATATTAATCTAATATGTGATTCTGCAAGGTAATTTGAATTGACTCCAATCAGGAAATTGATCATTACAACGGTATAGATCAAATAAGATGGCTTTGCTATATGCACAATTGCACACGATCATTAAGCTATTTCTTTTTCTTTTCTTTTCTTTTCATTTTTTACTAAATACTCTCAGAAACCACATAGATAAGAGTAGCTAACTAGCTACTCATTACCCAATAGAAATGAACAAAACAGAATTGATTCATCTATTTTATACTTCATCAAGTCTTCTTATGATGCTCCCTAATTCGTCTTCAACAAAATAATAGTTTAAGATGATAAAATCCATCTAAGTGAACATTTTACAAAATTCAGTTTAAACAATAACAATTCATTCATCAAGGAATAAACCAAGCAAGAAGAATAGTTCCTATATACATTTCCATCACTTCCTCAGAAGCCAAACATATAAGATTCAGACTTCTCTTAGCTGAACAGAAAAATAAATATACCAACAAAGTAATACATCAAATCGTTTAATAAACATCTCATACTAACTTGAGCTGAACCTCTCGTATTATTCTCAGGTTCAAATATAAAACATGCAAGTCAAAACACGAATCCCCTTTTTTAACCATCACTTTATAAGCATTAAGCAACCAAGCAGATCAAAATTTCTATTTCTTGTGGCCAATAGAACTAACAAAACCAGTGTTGCATAAGTCCCCGACTAGGGCGACTAGATCCTAGTCGGCGCGGTTTGCTGCCCCGATTTCCATGAAATTGCTGTGACTAGCAGCAAACCGCCTAGTCGGCCACTAGTCTGTCAAAGTCGGCGAATAATGCCGTTGACTGACTAGGCTAACTTTTTTTTTGAAAAAAATTGAAACCCCCAAAATGACGCCATTTTGGGGGTTTCATTTAAAAAAAATAAAAAATTTAGTTGGTGAAACGGCCTTCAATTTGAGGTTCTCCAATAGTCAATATTGAGTTTTTTGGAATTTGATTTTCAATTTGAGGTTCAATATATGAAAATATACGAAATGGTATGAACATTTACTCGATGACAACAAAAAATATATTAAAAAAAAAAAAAAAAAAAAAAAAATCCGGTCTGCTGCTGACCGGCAGACCAGCCGACTGGAATTGCTGTCCGACTAGCGCCTAGAGACTTTTACAACACTCAACAAAACCCATCTCATCTTTTGGGACACTTTAAATCTTCAAAGAAACTTCAAGTCAACTAGGCAGTCACTTATTATTAATTTGAGACAACAACACAGTTTCAAAGCAAAAAAAAAAATTAAAAAACATCTTTTTTGTTTAAAAAATCTCTAGAGTGATCAACAGATTCTCTGTTTGAAGAAAATAACCACACATCTTTCAGTCAAATCAAGCATAAGAAAAATCAACATAGTAACTTAACAATGGAATTTACGTTTTTTAAGTCTGTATAACGAAAAATCAAAGTCAATTAATCGATTTGCTCTTCCTTCACAACATCTTCTAAGGAACCAAACGGATCTCAGTTAAAAAGAACATATACTAATAATTAAAGTATCGAAACTAAACAGATCGAATCAAAAAGCAGAAAACGAAGAACAGATCAAACAAACAATACCTCCAGATCTAAAACAAACAATCCCCCAAAAAATAAAATACGATCTAAAAAACAACAAACCCTAAATTCAAACAATAACAATGAAAAGAAGAAGATTGAAACGCACCGTTTGAAACTGGTAAATAAGGATCTGTCTCTTGACGGTATAGAGAAGGAAATGAGTGAGTTAAATAAAGGGCGTGAGGAGAGAGGAAGAGGTCCAATGGGAAGACGACAGGTGTCGCGTTGCGGAGATTCTTTGGACGTTATCCACGCTGGCGTTGACTGTCAACCCACACACCATAATTGATTGTTGTTCATTTGTTGTGTGCTTGTGGCCTGTGGGCCTTGTTTTACGGGTTTTGTAGCATTTTCTTTTGGGATATTATTATTTTCTCCCTTGAGGACCGAGGTTTGCCATATTCATATCTTTGCCCCCTCTAGTTTTAAAAGGGATAATTACCCTAGTGGCCATCAACTTATGTCACCACTATTAAAATGGTCACCGGCTGGAGAATTGGTTTCAAAATGGTTATTTTTGGCAAACACTATTACACTAATGGTCATTCCATCAAATTTCATCCAATGAGTGACATTTTGGTAAATAAAGGGATAACTTAATTTATTTTAGATATATTTTTTTGAAAATCAATATTTTCTTTTATTTTTTGAAACAAATAATTATATTTAGTGTGTGTATATACGTATAACATATCTCAAACATATATATATATATATATCTTTTCAACTTATCTCAAATATATTTTTTAGAATTTTTAGATTTTGTAGCCTTAATCTTCTCAAAAAAGAATAAAAAGAATATATATATATATATATATATATATATACACATATATATATTTTTTTTCCTTTTCAACTTATCTCAAATATACTTTTTAGAATTTTTAGATTTTGTAGCCTTAATCTTCTCAAAAAAGAATATATATATATATATATACAGTCTTTCTATTATCAGTTCGAACTGACAATAAATATATCAGGATAAAGAATGTGAACCACAAATTTTGGAGAAGTTTTGACAAGTGCATACACTTTGAGTCAAAGTATGTAAATCTAGTGGTCCACATTCTCCGTCCTGATATATTTATTGTTAGTTCGAACTGATAATAGAAAATCTGAATATATATATATATATATATATATATATATTTCTTTTCAACTTATCACAAATATATTTTTTAGAATTTTTAGATTTTGTATCCTTAATCTTTTCAATATATATATATATATATATATGTTTGAGATATGCTATACGTATATACACATATTAAATATAATTATCTGTTTCAAAAAAATAAAAAATAATAATTGATTTCCAAAAAACATCTAAAATAAATTAAAGTCATCCACTTATTTACCAAAATGCCACTCATTGGATTGAATTGGATGGAATGGTCATTGGTGTAACAGTGTTTGCCAAAAATGGTCATTTTGAAACCAATTCCTCATCTGGTGGTCATTTTGACAATGGTGGCATAAGTTGATGGACACTAGGGTAAATACCCCTTTTAAAAATGGTATTTCTTCCCCCTGAAAATTAAATTATTCAAAGATTTCCCTTACTGTTAGGATTTCTGTTAGACTAATGGTTTGACCATGAAACAGTGAGGGCAATCTTGTAACTGCACCTGGAGAACTTGAATGGGAATTAAAAATGGAAGGGTAAGAAAATAAAAAAGAAAAGCAAAATTATGATTTATTAAATACGAATTAAACGTGTGGAAGAGATGGTTGACAACTCACCCTTCAACTATTACCAAATGCCAATATTCTAAATAGGCGTGGTCCCAAAGCCATTACGCTTTCAGCTGCTAAGAAAAACCAGTTCGTGTACATGTTCATCTCCCAAGCCATTCACGCCAAAAAATAATCATACCATCACCAGATCGTCACTAACCAGAGGGTAAGAAGGGTGTGTAACACTATTTGAAGTAGAAATACTTGAGAAGGTTGTGCACAGAGTACAACTCTCGATGTATAAGGATTCCAAGAGGCTTCCTATGTTCCTTTTCACATAAAAGGTGTGCTTTTTAAACTTGAAGTTTTGATAGTGGTTTTGTGGTGATTTTGCATACATGGTTGCACTTGTGATTGTTCGTTTTCATAATCATTAAAGATTTAGGGTTGCTGTTTACAAAATTTGAGGGTTACTATGAAATTGATGGTGTAATTGACGTGTTCATGGTTGTTAGACATGAAATAAGAAAGAATATTGTATAAAAATGTATTTTTGTTTGTTTTTCTCAAACAGATATGGTCTTTTTTTTTTTTTTTTTTTTTGTTTTTGTTTTTTTTTTTTGTTTTGTGGTAGAGTATTGACAATGTTTCATTTCATTCATGTGGGTTGGTTAACATATAGGTGAACTACGATTTCTGATTTCCCGTTTGTCAACATTTGATATTTGTTTCTCATTTTCTGTTATATATATACATATATATATATATATATATATATATACAATTTTTCTATTATCAGTTCGAACTGACAAAAGATAAATCAGTTCCTTACATGTGAGTCATTGGATTTAAATACTTTGACTTGGCTGCATGCACTTGTCAAAGCATCTTTTAAATCCAATGGTCCACTTGCAAGGAACTGATATATCTTTTGTCAGTTCGAACTGATAATAGAAAGACTGTATATATATATATATATATGTTCAAGTTAGTGCGCACTATAACTTCATCAGTGCATTGGATATAGACCATTAGAGTTACATACTTTGACTCAAAGTGTATGCATTTGTCAAAGCTTCTCTATAATTAGTGGTCCACATGCATTGGTACTAATGTAGTTACATCAGTGTGCACTGATGTGAACAAGACCGTATATATATATATATATATATATATGTTTTTAAAATGGCATGTTTAATGTATTGATTGAAGTATTTTTTTTTTTTTCACAATATGAATGGATATGATTGAGATATTTTTGTTCAATATGACTCTAAGGTGTTTGAGCTTGGCACTTGTGATGTTGACCATGTTAGTATGATTACATTGTTGCATACCATGTCTGAAATACAAACTGTTGTGAAGATGTTCCTACTAATAAATATTGTGTTTGGGTGGTATTGCCATGGTGTAGTGAGAGAATGGTTGTGAATAGTAATAGTGACCTTGTAGATATCTTTAAATTGTTTAGTAATCATAAAAAGAAGAGCATTACATTTGAAGTAAGGAAGAAAGCATATATCCCATGAAACTACCTAAACGTGTGTCTAAACAACCTAGAGGGGGGTGAATAGATTGTTAATTGATTAAGTTACCAATTTTTCGATTAGTCGGGATTAAAATAACAACCAACAATAACAATAAAAATCAAGTAAATAATGTGGAAAGTAAAATACCCTTCATTTTTATGTGGGAAACCCTCCAACTGGGAAAAACCCACGAGACTGGCCTTATTACCTACTTAGTCACAGAAATCCACTAAATGATAGTCTAATTATATCCTAAGTTGACAACCTAGTCACGCTTCTCAAGGATTGTAACTTAAATTTATCTACTTGTAGGCCTTTTTATAATGACTATTGACATTTGCTTGTGCAACTACCACATGTAGGGGTAGGCGTTTAATGGATCAGTTCACTTTTCGAGTGAACCGATAAAAAATCGATAATATACTGTTTTTGAAAAAGTGAACCAATCCGATAAAATTGAAAAGTGTGAACCGATCAAAAACCGATTAAACCGGTTCGGTTCGGTTCGGTTCGGTTTTTTTTGGTTTTGGGCCTATTGTGCCAAATTATTGGGTTTTAATTTTTAAAATTTGCCATGGTTAGAAAATTTGAAAAAACACCAGTTTAGTTATTTTTTGATTATACCAAATAATAAAAATTATTTGATTTGTGTGTTGATGCAGCGGTACCAATGGTTGAAGCCATGGTAGCCTTGGTGCTTGTGGACCAATTGATGGCACAATATGCACAGTGTCATCTGTTCACAATCAATCCAGAGTTACAAGGCGCCATGAAGTTTCCAAAGCTTGAGCCGGTTAATAACATGCATCTATAAATGGTGATGAGGCAGCTAAGCATCTTTGTTATTGCTTCACACTAGATAATTTTTCTATGAATGGAGGCTCTTCTATATTTTTGGTATTAAAAATCCCTAAGTGTTTCTTTTTCTTTTTCTCCTATTACTTGTCAGGTTGATTATTCGAACAATTGACATACCAAATTATATTTTGATTATATACACCGGTTTTCGGTTCGGTTCACCGGTTCGAACCCTTGAATCGAAAATCGAACCGGAATACGAACTAGAATATCTGGTTTTTTTAAAAATGAACCGAACCGAACCGAACCGAACCGGTTAATAATGAAAAACCAGAAAAAAAAACCGATTGGACCAGTTCGGTTCACTAGTTTGGTTCGGTTCACTGGTTTTTTGCCCACCCCTAACCACATGTACCCACAAGACTTAGGCTCTTCGAAAAGAATTAATTCGTAAGTGAACATGTATGAATGCTCAATGTGAGTATGTGCTAGACAAACACACAACAAAATGCTTAAATAGACGTAGAGAATGTAAATCTAACAACCTAGTTATTAGCTAACCCCAATTAACTTCACAACTTCACAAGATATGCAATAAAGACGAAGTCTTTGCAATAAACATGTAACAAAGATGAAGTCTTGGATAAGTACAACAATAAATAAGATGAGATGTTTGTTCTTACCTACCAAGTGAGCATATAATGAACAACCATGCTTGATGATGCTAGATGAAGCTTTAAATGCACATGGATTTGGGGATGGAGTGTTAAAAAAGCTTTCCCGGAGCTTATTACACTAGAAAACTTCACTATCACTCTAAAGATTGAATTGTTAAAGCTCTAAAATGGCTTGATGAAAGATGTATTTATAGTGCCCCAAATGAAACTGCGCCGTTTTTGCCCCGACGCACAAAGTGCGAACCCCAAATGTGACTTTGTCTCGCATTTATGAAGTTTTTGGTGTTCATTATGAGTTGCAAAGTGTGACTTCATTTCGCACAATATGATCTTGTAGAAGTTACCAGAGATCATAATGAGAACCATAATTCTACTTCATCTCGCACATCCAAAGTTGCAAAAGTTACAAGAGGTCATTGACCAGCAACAGCGACTTCATCTCGCAATTCATGACATGAGATCATTGCGAGTAGAGCTGTAAAAATAGGCCAGCATGGCACAACCCTTTGTCGTGCCAACAGGCGGGCCATCCCAACAGGCCATAAAGGGGCCAGCCCGCATTTTTATAAAAATAAAAAAAATTATGAAAAAAATGTAATTTTTGATTCATAAAAAAGAAATTATATAGCCAATAACAAATGTGTAGGTCAGATAAAAAAAATATAGGTAAAGAAATGAATTTTATTTACTGATTCAGACTTAAGTATTACATGATTGCCTCGTTAAAAAACCTTATTAAGAAAAACCTAGTTGGATAAAAACTTGGTGAGGAAAAAGAGTACAATTGAATTACAAGTACATGTATAATTAAAATTTGTAAATTGTAAGGATTCCCATCAATTGATTGGCTTATTTCGTGGACAAACCACATGTTGGGGTTTGAATTATAACGGTAGTTTAGGTGACTGAGGATCATGCTCAAATTCCTTTTTCAAGACCTCAAGGTGTTAAGCACCAAAGGTAAATTTCTATGTGCTTACTTGCTTTGAAGAGGTTATGAAAGTATACAAACGTAGTTAAATTGCTTAAGGCATACCTAGAGGGGGGGGGGGGGGGGGGGGAGGGGTGAATAGGTTTTTACACCTTTTTTCCGATCCCTTAAACAAACTCTTGTTTGTCCCTTTAGGTATCTGTAAGGATTCCCGTTTTGTTGATTGGCTTATTTCGTGGACAAACCACATGTTGGGGATTGTATGTAAGGGTAGTCTAGGTGATTAGTTGAAGATCAAGACCCTTTCCAAGACCTCAAGGTTGATAAGCACCAAAGGTAAAATTCTATGTGCTTACTTGTCTTGAAGAGATAGTTGCACACACTCACAACTCATGCATATGTTTAATCCTTGTATGTTGTGTGTCTTATTTGTGTGCCTTAATGCTCATTAATATCTCTTCTTGCATGTTAGTTTGATTGCATCTTGCATATCCAATTGCCTTGTCATGCTTAGACTTAGGATTGCATTTTTGCACTGGGCGCTCCCAAAAGCGCTCTACGAACAGCCCCCGTTGGGCGCTGTACAGACCTGATCGATTTAATTCGAGCGCTATAGAGGCGCTCTACAAAGCGCTCTACGTAGAGCGACCTCTTTGATGGCGCTCTACAAAGCGCTCTACGTAGAGCGCCCCTCTGTTTTCTCGCGAGAACAGAGCAGGGGGCTCTACAAAGCGCTCTACGTAGAGCGCCCAAGGCAAATTTGAGGCAAACTTATCAAAACGACCACACTTTGTTTTGGCCTCCTATATATGCCACTTTGACTTTAGGTCAATTACAAGAATTCATATACATGCTCAAATGAAAAAGCATGAATTGATGATTGCATTTTCAAATGCAAAAACTTGTGTGAAAAAGCTTATGAGACTCAAATGAAAAAGGATCTTGTATCCATTCAGGGATTTTACAATCCAAATGTCTCTCTTTCTTTATTGGTTGATCATGTCTACTATCATACGGATATCTTATCCGGAAAAATCAAATAGGGTGCAAAGTTGCTCATGACATGTTTAGCTTATAAAGTTGGATATAGTTGTTCTTAAATTGAAATCAATGAAATTTCTATATCCTTGCTTCTCTCATGACAATGGTGAAATTGGTTTGAATTCCTTTTAGAAACCTTTGTCATTTGCTTTGCCAAATACCATGGTATTTTGGACTTGAATGCTATATGTCTTGTATGCAAAGCATCTTTGATTCACACATTTTTATACTAATAAAACTCCTTGTTTCTCTCCGATTAATTGAGATTGCATAAAGTGACTTATATTGATTATGCAAATACTAGAATGCTACTATCTCTCTTTGCCTTGAGTGACCTGGTTGGGGACTACTCCTTTGCCTATATCATGACAAAAAGGGGGAGTAGGATGTGGTAAGGGGAGGTGTAAATTGTTGTAGCAATTGTGCACATTGGGGAGAATATATTTGAGGGGGAGTAACCCTTTGAGGGGGAGCATTGCATACACAAACATTGCATGATGTTGTGCTTAATTTTTTTAATATGCAAATGCTTGTGTTAATCTCACTTGATTCATCTCACCTTTTCTTGTTTTGGAAAGTTTAGAAACCTTGTTTCAGGGAATGATTGTTCTACAAGAGATTGAAGACTTCAAGATTTATTTTTATATATCTCTTTGTATTGTAGAAAATCATCATTGACCCATAGGTTTATTTTGTTGTGAGGAATCAATGTGAGTGGTGGTTTTGTCACGAAATAGCCAAAGGGGGAGATTGTAAGGATTCCCGTTTTGTTGATTGGCTTATTTCGTGACAAACCACATGTTGGGGATTGTATGTAAGGGTAGTCTAGGTGATTAGTTGAAGATCAAGACCCTTTCCAAGACCTCGAGGTTGATAAGCACCAAAGGTAAAATTCTATGTGCTTACTTGTCTTGAAGAGATAGTTGCACACACTCACAACTCATGCATATGTTTAATCCTTGTATGTTGTGTGTCTTATTTGTGTGCCTTAATGCTCATTAATATCTCTTCTTGCATGTTAGTTTGATTGCATCTTGCATATCCAATTGCCTTGTCATGCTTAGACTTAGGATTGCATTTTTGCACTGGGCGCTCCCTAAAGCGCTCTACGAACAGCCCCCGTTGGGCGCTGTACAGACCTGATCAATTTAATTCGAGCGCTGTAGAGGCGCTCTACAAAGCGCTCTACGTAGAGCGACCTCTCTGATGGCGCTCTACAAAGCGCTCTACGTAGAGTGCCCCTCTGTTTTCTCGCGAGAACAGAGCAGGGGGCTCTACAAAGCGCTCTACAAAGCGCTCTACGTAGAGCGCCCAAGGCAAATTTGAGGCAAACTTATCAAAACGACCACACTTTGTTTTGGCCTCCTATATATATGCCACTTTGACTTTAGGTCAATTACAAGAGTTCTTATTCATGCTTCATACTTAGGATATTTTTCAAGAGAAGAAAAATACACAAAGAACTCATTTTTAATTACTCAAACACATTTCCATGATCATCAATCATCATCTAGCATCATCTTAGATCATCTAGATGTCATCTTGCATGGATTCTTCATCATACTTTGCTTGGTAAGTTTTTCACTAATATCTTACATATTTTGTGTATTTCTTAACTAAGCAATCTCAATTAATTACTTGTATGTTATTTTATATATTTTGGATACAAGTTTGAGATTAGTATGATGTATGTTTGAGAAGTTGTATTGTGATAGCTAATTAGGTTTTTAATTAATCTTGATTAGTTAAGCTATTTGACATGTCATCTAGCCATTTATATCTAGGATTGTTTTAATTGCAAAATCATTATCCTAGATAAGCATATAGAGTAACCTAGCTCTAATTTGCATTTTGAATATTCATACATATTCACTTAGGTTGTTTCTCTTCATTGAGAAGTAAGTCTTGGGGCTAAGAGTGCTTAGGCCTCAAGCAAATTGGAATAGGGTTGCTAATAAAGGCCCGCAGGGTAGAAGTGAGGGGTTACAGACCAGAGTGTTAGACGAGGTCTACATAGGTTGTAAACTTCATTTCAATTAGTGATTTCGAGTTCCGAGTGTGGCGCACTATACAGCCCGTGGTTTTTTCCCAGTGGTTGGGTTTCCACGTATATATCTTGTGTTATTTAAATTCCGCACATATTACACTTGATATATTATTTTGACTAGTTAGGGGCATTTTCGTCAAATTGACTTGCATGCGAAAATTGGGTAATATTTGATAAAATCTATTCACCCCCCCTCTAGCTTTATATTAAACACGCCTCGAGTATTTAATTACTTACAGTATCCTTACACACAACAAAATAAACCAAGAAAGACATACATAGACAATATGAGAACATAATCATGTGCACAAGGTTTAAGTATATCACCTAGTTGTGTGAGGTATAAAAGCAAATAAACACAACAACAAATAAAGCTTGTATTTTAATAGATGTTCAACTTGTTACAAGAGTGATCAAATATCACTATACAAAAATTACAATATACAAAAGAATCAAATATACAAAAATAATCTAAAGAATGAATTCACAAATCACACTTTACAAATACTTGCTTCTACACATCACAAGTGAGTAATATGAAACAAGATAATAACATATACAAATAAAATATAAAAGATAGAGATAGGAAGAATTAACACAAGAGATTTTTTAACGTGGTAAAACCTCCAAGGAGGAAACTGTAAGGTTTATGATTTGTATTGGCTTGATTCCATTGCAAAACGCTCTATATTTGTATTAGTTATTGCTTAAGATGTTCTTGAAAGAAAAAAAGCTTAAAAGGTGAAGAAGCAATGTCTAGTGCAAAAGTCGTCTTCAAGAGGTGAAAAACGTCAAAGGTATATCTTGACTCCTATCCTCTTGCAAGGCGTTAGTGCACACACACACAATTCATACATGTGTGTCCCTGCATCGTGGTTCAAACATTTGGTATAACACATTCACACACTTCATAGTATGCTCATGCATTGATCTTGTATTGACAAACATTGTAGAATTGCATGCTTTGTGACTATCTCTTTGATATGGCATGCTTGTGTGAAATTGTGTTTGTTTATTTTCATATTTTTGTATTTGGACTTGAATATGTTCTTATTTGATGCCTTATTGAGTTTCGGTCGTTTTGGTTACTCATTCATAAGGTTTCGAGTCCAAACGATGTAGCTACGCTACTTTTCGTTCTCATTCGTTGAGTTGACTTCATCGTCGTTTTCCAAGATGATTTCTCAACCATTTTTCAAAGTTGTGCAGTCTTCGTCATGTGTGAGGGAGTCACGGTTTGTAATCCAAAAACGGATTCAAAATCAGAGTTCGGATGCCCAAGATATGGCTGAAGAACCAGAGAGCGCGCGAGAGAGGTCCTTGGCCGTGAGGCCACTTGGCCCACGCCGTGAGGGAGGCCGTGGGCCCCACGGCCAGAGGGGCTCTCTACCCCCATGAGGCCCACGTGCCCCCCACGGGAGGGTGATGTGGCACATGCTGATTTGCTCAATAAATCTCTCTCTCTCCTCCTTTTAAACTCCTCTCCTTTCCTCCACACTTGTTGAAGTTTTTCAAGAACACTTTGTAAAATTCTGTAGAAATTCTTCAATTTTTATTTTCTTATTTTGATCATAACTTTCTCATACAAACTCGAAATCAAATCGATTCAAAAACCAAAATTGTTGGTCTTGAGAAGAGCTACAAATCCCAAGCATTTTCAGAGAGAGCTGACTTTGTCATGTTTCTCAGCAGCCTGATTTCCAGTACGAGGTCAAGGTTAATTGTTCAACTTCTTCTTTTTCAATTTCATCTTTGATCATCTCTTGATTCTTACTATTTGATTGATGAAATTTGTTGAGAAGTATGTTAGATCATATGCTAGGGGTGTTTGATCATTTGTCAATTGAGTTTTAGCTTTGTGACTTTACTTGAACATATATGTGCTAAACTTGATTTTGTTTGAAATTGATTCTAGAAAATTTATATATGATGTGTCTCATATTATTTTCTAGGTTTTATTTCATGATCTAAGAACTAGGTTTTTAGTGTGATATATTGAATATTCATACCTTTGTTCTTATTGATTTACATGTCTTGATTTCTAGATAATCTTGTGATTGTGTGTTGGAAGCATATTCTAGATTGTCATTGAACATGTACATTTTGCTTGATTGATCATCTAGCTTAATTTGTTTGTGTTTGCATCACTTGCATCACTTTAGATCATAGCCTTGCATTAGGTTGAAGTCTCTAGCAAAGTGAGTGAAGCTTTGTGGATAGAGCAAGGAAGTCTTGATTAGAGTCGGGAGGACTCGGATAATCAAGCAAGGAAGTCTTGTCTAGGGTCGGGAGGATCCGGATAGGCAAGCAAGAAATCTTCCTAGAGACGTGAGCGTCTTGGATAGGAAGTTGCTTTCTAGAGGTGTAGGATACATCTCGGATAGGAAGTAGGCTTGGTGATTCACTAGCCCGAGGGTAGATTAGGAGTTGATAGCTTGAGCGGATATCATGAGTGATAGCTTGAGTGTGTAAGTCCTTTTTCACATAGTGGATTGCTTTGCCGGTGGTTGTGGTATCAACCCGTGGATATTTCCTCTTTGAGGTTTTACCACTTTAAAACACTTGTGTTCATTTTTGTTTTTTATTTTTCTTTCTCTTCCATATCTTTCATTGATTGCATATCTTGTAAATTGATTAACTCTTGTATAAGTGAAATCAATTAATTTGTCAAATATAATCAAGTGTGTAATTTCATTGATATATTCCGCATTATTTTTAAATTGGAAGAATTTGGAGCCTATACCTATTCACCCCCCCTCTAGGTATATTTACACTACTACTTAAGGGAAATTTCATTTGGTATCAGAGCAGGTGTCTAGACGCACTTAGATAGATCCTTTCTTTGTGGTGGTTTTGTGTTTTTGTTTGTGATAATCATGATTAAGGAAGTGTGTTCCTATGTGCCTTTTTTTGTTGAACATATTGACTTAGATGAAAAAAAGATCGATGATCTTATTTTTGAAAATGAACATTTATCCAAAGTCAATATGTCCCTCAACAAGAAGTTAGAGAATCATGATCTTGGCTTAAAGGAGTTCAATGAACTTAAAGACAAGATCCTAAGTCTAGAATTGAATCTAAAAGATAGCAATGATAGACTTGGTATCTTGAAGCAAGAAATTGAGCAAAGAGATTGTTCTCTTGTTAATGCTAAGAAACTTGAAAATGTGCTTAAATCCAAACTTAATGAGCATTTAAATCAAGAGAAAAAGTATGAACAATGGCTTGATAAATCACGTAAAGATGTTATGTTTAGTGATGACATAGCGGAAAAATATGCCATTGAACTTAGGATGCTTCGTGAGAAACTTGATGAGGCTAATAGGGTGATTAGCAAGATGTCATCTAGTTCTAATAAAGTTGAAACCCTCATTAAAAGTGGAAAGCATCCATGTGACAAAAGAGGTTTGGGTTATATCAATAAGAAAGAGACTCCTTCATCTAACAAATCTACTTTTGTCAAAGCAAGCATTGAATCAAATGTAGGTACACTCTCTCAAGGTAAAGCTATGAAAGCTACCGGAGGTGCCTCTTCATCAACAAGGATGTTCAATGGAAGAACACAACAACATAAACATCAAGGAGCATCAACCTCAAATGCAAGAGGTGGAGCATCAAGGGTTGCACATCAAAGAGGAAAAATTATGAGAAGTCCAAAGGAGTTGGAAGCAAATGCAAATGGTAAATTTCTCAAATTTATTCCTATTTGTCATCATTGTAATATGATAGCACATATTCGACCTAGATGCTTTGAGTATATTCGGAAATGCAAACTTGATAATGCTTTTCATGATATGTCTTTGAATGGACCTAGGCAATCATCCATGTATGGATATAGAAATAAACCTAGGAAGACCTTGGAAAAGCATGTTGTTGAAAAAGTTGTTGATGACTTGCTTGCTAAATCTTGTGTTGTGCCTCACTCTACTATGCATAAGAAAATTGATAATGCTTTGTTTGATATTTTTGAAAATGTGACCAATGAGGTCAAGGTGCATGTTAAAAAGCCTAACATTGAGTCAAAGCATGTTAGAAGTAAGAGTGAAAAGCATGTTGTGAAAAATGTGTGGATTAGAAAAGACACATCTAAATGTCATGTTGCACAATATGCTTTACGTGCCAACTCCTCCTATTCTTGGTACCTAGATAGCGGTTGCTCTAGGAACATGACCGGGAACAAAGAGTTCTTTAAGAATCTTGTTTTAAAGGATGGAGGTTGGGTTGCTTTTGGTGATGGTACCAAAAAGCAAGTTCTTGGCAAGGGAACAATTTGTATCCCCGGATTGCCTAAACTTCGCAATACTTTGTATATTGATGGGTTACAAGCTAACTTGATAAGCATTACTCACTTGTGTGAAATTTTTAAAGAAGTTAGTTTTAACAAAGATGTGTGCACTATAATTGATAAAAAGGGCAATGTTGTCCTAAGTGTCAAAAGGTCTATAGACAATTGCTATTGTCTTGAGATAGATCCTCTAACTTGCAACATGGCACATGAGTACAACAAGATTGATTTGTGGCATCAACATTTGGGTCACATGAATTTTAAAGATTTGAAAAAGCTTGAAAAACATGGCATTGTTAGAGGTCTTCCTAATCTTGGTAAAGCTTGAGGTGGTTTGTGAACCTTGCCAATTAGGTAAGCAAACCAAAGTGTCTCATAAGAAAAATTCTTACATAGCTACCAAGAGACCTTTAGAACTTGTGCATATGGACCTAATGGGGCCAATTCAAACCGAGAGCATTAATGGCAAAAAGTACATTTTTGTATGCGTTGATGACTTCTTTAGGTTTACTTGGGTTTATATTCTTAGAAACAAGACCGAGGCTTTTGATTACTTTAAAAAGTTTTGTAATCAAGTTCAAAATGAAAAAGGTCTTGATATTAAGAAAATATGTTGCATTAGGAGTGATCATGGAACAAAATTTGAAAATGCAAAATTTAGTGAGTTTTGTGATGGTTTAGGGATTTCTCATGAGTTCTCCGCACCTAGAACTCCTCAACAAAATGGTGTTGTTGAGAGGAAAAACCGTGTCTTGCAAGAGATGGCTAGGGTCATGCTCAATAACAAGAAAGTCCCTAGAAACCTATGGGCCGAGGCGGTCAATACCGCTTGTTATATGTCTAATCATGTTTTTAAGAGGCCCGGCACAAAACAAACGTCCTATGAGCTTTGGAAAGGCAAGAAGCCTAATGTGAGTTACTTCCACACTTTTGAGAGTAAATGTTATATTTTGAATGATAAAGATCACTTAGGAAAGTTTGATGCAAAAAGTGATGTTGGTCTCTTTCTTGGGTATGCTATTAATAGTCGTGCATATAGAGTCTTTAACTTGACTACTAAGACTATCATGGAGTCTATCAATGTGAAGATAGATGATCTTAGCATGCTTAATTTGTGTGATGATAATGGTATCAATGAACCTAAAGAAAACATGTTAAATGACACTAAAACACCTATTGATGTGGCTAGTAGTGTTTCTAGTTAAGATGATGAAAATGATAGTCATGTTGAAGTTGTAAGTCAAGGGTTGGAAAATGCTTTAAATGATAATCAACAAAATGACCAAGTTGTTGAACATTCTCACCCAAGACTTAGAAACTTACACTATCAATAAGACATCATAGGTGATTTAAATGAAGGAGTTAGAACAAGAAATCAAATTGCTAACCAAATATCCTATGCTTGCTACACTTCTCAAATTGAACCCAAAAATATTAATGAAGCAATTGTTGATGAATATTGGGTTGGGGCTATGCAAGAAGAACTTAATCAATTTGAGAGAAATGAAGTGTGGTCCTTAGTTCCTAGACCCAAAGATATAAATGTAATTGGTACTAAATGGGTGTTTAGGAATAAGATCGATGAAAGTGGCAAGATTGTGAGGAATAAAGCTAGACTAGTGGCTCAAGGTTACACTCAAGTGGAGGGTGTTGACTTTGATGAGACGTTTGCCCCGGTTGCTCGTCTCGAGTCCATTAGACTTTTGTTGTCCATTGCATGCATTAAAAAGTTCAAATTATTTCAAATGGATGTCAAAAGTGCTTTCCTCAATGGGTACCTTCAAGAAGAAGTGTATGTTGAACAACCTAAGGGTTTTGTAGACCCACACTCTCCTAATCATGTGTTTAAATTGAAAAAGGCTCTCTATGGCCTTAAACAAGCTCCAAGAGCTTGGTATGATAGGTTGACTCAATATCTTATTGACAACCAATATAAGAGAGGTGGCATTGATAGAACTTTGTTTATCAAACATCATGATCATGATATTTTTGTTGCACAAATATATGTTAATGACATTGTTTTTGGGTCTACTAATAAAACCAAGGTTGATGAATTTGTAAGTGTTATGTCAAGTGAATTTGAAATGAGTATGGTGGGTGAGTTGAATTATTTTCTAGGAATGCAAGTAAAGCAAACTAGCATGGGCATAATATTGAATCAATCTAAATATGCTAAAAATCTAGTTAAGAGATTTAGCCTAGAAAATGGAAAAGATTTTGAAACTCCCATGAGCACCACTTTAAAACTTGACAAAGATGAAAAAGGGAAAAGTGTTGACCAAAGCCTTTATAGAAGCATGATAGGTAGTCTACTTTACCTAATGGCTAGTAGACCCGACATTTGCTTTAGTGTAGGCTTGTGTGCTAGATTCCAAGCAAATCCCAAGGAATCTCACTTAAAAGCCGTCAAGAGGATCATTAGGTACATCAAAGGAACTCATAGTCTTGATCTATTCTATTCATTTGATACCAATGATATCCTTGTAGGCTATTGTGATGCGGGTTGGGCGGGAAACATAGATGACCGTAAAAGCACATCGGGCGGTTGCTTTTATGTTGATAATAACTTGGTTTCTTGGTCAAGTAAGAAACAAAATTCGGTTTCTCTTTCCTCTTCCGAACCCGAATACATTGCGGCCGGAAGTGCTTGCACACAATTACTTTGGATGAAACAAATCCTTAAGGATTATGAGATAGAACAAGGAAAAATGACACTTTATTGTGATAATTTAAGTGCCATTAACATCTCTAAAAATCCGGTTCAATACTCCCGTACAAAACACATAGACATTAGGCATCATTTCATTAGAGATCTAGTTGAACATTCTATTGTTACTCTAGAGCATTTGCATACTAAAAATCAACTTGCGGACTTGTTCACTAAGCCCTTGGACAAAGAGAGGTTTAAAACTCTTAGAATGTCCATTGGCATGATTTGTGTTGATTGATGTCTTTGTGTGATTGTGAGTGACTTGATGAGCAAAACTTTAATTGAATATCATTGTCTTTAAGAGCTACTCACTTGAGAAGTAATGATCTTTAACAAATATCTTTTATTGTTTCTAGATCATTCACTTGAGCTTAAAAATCTTATTTTTGAAAAGTGCACTAATGCTTCTCTTGTATGTTTTAGTTTTGAGTTTTTGTGGTTGAATATGTGTAGATAATGGATGCATCTAAAAGTTTATTGTTAAGTACATGATAGATGACCTATGGTATGTATCCATTTTGCTTCGGCACTACATAGTAATCAACGAGCACCCTCATGGAAAGGGCTACACACCTTGGTTGTGAAGCCACCCAATGTAGGAAAGGGCTACGCCATTGTGATGAGTGAAAGCCGCCATGAGGAGTATATGTTTTTGTTAGTAAAATCAAAGAAGTGTTGAAATGAATCTTAAAAAAAAAAATTCTTTGATTCAAGCCTAAAACAAAACAAAAAGGCTTATGGTGTATAGTTGAGAATTGTGAAAAAGCTCGGGTTGACAAATAGAAACGGGAAAACGAGCCACATGCACACACACGCTCATATGTTGATATCTATTCTTTTTAAAAGCAAAAATCCGGATGAATATCGGTTTGACCTATTTTTGGAAAGGCTTTAGATGGATAGGTGTGGATAGAGTTTGCATGTTGATATCACAATTACTCCTACTATATATTTGAGAAGCATTCACACACACACATTTTGCTTATGTGCTTGATTCATTAGCAATGTGAGAATATTTTTGAGAGATTAATGAAAATCTATGATTCTCTCTTGGACTTTGACAAGTTATGAAATATTTTCTCTTATTGCTTGATTGTGTGATTGTGTGATGTCCCTTGTGAACAAATCTACTTGGTGATAATATGTGGAGCATATGTTAAGGGGGAGCTTTAGTTTATTCAACTTTCGCTTTCTATACGATTTGTTTGCTTAATATCTCGTTCTTTATCTCTTGTGTCCCTTGTCTATTCCTTGACAAAAAGGGGGAGAAAATGTATACCTCACCATGTTTGATATTGGGGAGATTTTGTATACTTCACGCTTTGTGTGGAAAAATGTTCCAATTGTGTGATCATATTCCTCTTTGTGCTTAATTGTGACTTTGTCTTAAGGGGGAGAATTCTTGTCTTAAGGGGGAGAAAGAATTCTTTCTTGATAGTGTTAAGGATGGTTGGTCCTTGGGAATTGGAAGTCTAAGGGAGTGCTTTAACATGAAAATATTTTGATCACTTGAGATAATGCATTTTTGTATGAGATAAGGGATGTCTTCTATATTTGTTTATTGTTAATAACTCACCATTCTTCTTTAGAGAAGATCTCTTGTTTGGTTACTATTTTCTCTCATAGGTACTTTAAAGACCAAAAGAGGAATTCTTGAAGACTTGAAGACTTTTTAGTCTAGGAATTTCTTTGTAATGTGAGATTGAGAGTATGCTATCATCTTGAGTTTATTTGAGTGAAACATTGTATGGTGAGGTTGAGGTTTTGCCAATGGAATAACCAAAGGGGGAGATTGTTAGGTTTATGATTTGTATTGGCTTGATTCCATTGCAAAACGCTCTATATTTGTATTAGTTATTGCTTAAGATGTTCTTGGAAGAAAAGAAGCTTAAAAGGTGAAGAAGCAATGTCTAGTGCAAAAGTCATCTTCAAGAGGTGAAAAACGTCAAAGGTATATCTTGACTCCTATCCTCTTGCAAGGCGTTAGCGCACACACACACAATTCATACATGTGTGTCCTTGCATCGTGGTTCAAACATTTGGTATAACACATTCACACACTTCATAGTATGCTTATGCATTGATCTTGTATTGACAAACATTGTATAATTGCATGCTTTGTGACTATCTCTTTGATATGACATGCTTGTGTGAAATTGCGTTTGTTTGTTTTCGTATTTTTGTATTTGGACTTGAATATGTTCTTATTTGATGCCTTATTGAGTTCCGGTCGTTTCGGTTACTCATTCATAAGGTTTCGAGTCCAAACGATGTAGCTACGCTACTTTTCGTTCTCATTCGTTGAGTTGACTTCATCATCATTTTCCAAGATGATTTCTCAACCATTTTTTAAATTTGTGTAGTCATCGTCGTGCGTGAGGGATTCACGGTTCGTAATCCGAAAACAGATTCAAAATCGGAGTTCGGATGCCCAAGATATGGCTGAAGAACCGGAGAGCACGCGAGAGAGGTCTGGGGCCGTGAGGCACTTGGCCCACGCCGTGAGGGAGGCCGTGGGCCCCACGGCCAGAGGGGCTCTCTGCCCCCATGAGGCCCACGCGCCACCCACGGGAGGGTGATGTGGCACATGCTGATTTGCTCAATAAATCTCTCTCTCTCCTCCTTTTAAACTCATCTCATTCCCTCCACACTTGTTGAAGTTTTTCAAGAACACTTTGTAAAATTCTGTAGAAATTCTTCAATTTTCATTTTCTTATTTTGATCATAACTTTCTCATACAAACTCGAAATCAATCGATTAAAAAGCCAAAATTGTTGGTCTTGAGAAGAGCTACAAACCCCAAGCATTTTTAGAGAGAGCTGACTTCGTCATTTTTCTCAGCACCTGATTTCCAGTACGAGGTCAAGGTTGATTGTTCAACTTCTTCTTTTTCAATTTCATCCTTGATCATCTCTTGATTCTTACTATTTGATTGATGAAATTTGTTGAGAAGTATGTTAGATCATATGCTAGGGGTGTTTGATCATTTGTCAATTGAGTTTTAGCTTTGTGACTTTACTTGAACATATATGTGCTAAACTTGATTTTGTTTGAAATTGATTCTAGAAAATTTATATATGATGTGTCTCATATTATTTTCTAGGTTTTATTTCATGATCTAAGAACTAGGTTTTTAGTGTGATATATTGAATATTCATACCTTTGTTCTTATTGATTTACATGTCTTGATTTCTAGATAATCTTGTGATTGTGTGTTGGAAGCATATTCTAGATTGTCATTGAACATGTACATTTTGCTTGATTGATCATCTAGCTTAATTTGTTTGTGTTTGCATCACTTGCATCACTTTAGATCATAGCCTTGCATTAGGTTGAAGTCTCTAGCAAAGTGAGTGAAGCTTTGTGGATAGAGCAAGAAAGTCTTGATTAGAGTCGGGAGGACTCAGATAATCAAGCAAGGAAGTCTTGTCTAGGGCCGGGAGGATCCGGATAGGCAAGCAAGAAATCTTCCTAGAGATGTGAGCGTCTTGGATAGAAAGTTGCTTTCTAGAGGTGTAGGATACATCTCGGATAGGAAGTAGGCTTGGTGATTCACTAGCCTGAGGGTAGATTAGGAGTTGATAGCTTGAGCGGATATCATGAGTGATAGCTTGAGTGTGTAAGTCCTTTTTCACATAGTGGATTGCTTTGCCGGTGGTTGTGGTATCAACCCGTGGATGTTTCCTCTTTGAGGTTTTACCACGTTAAAACACTTGTGTTCATTTTTCTTTTTTATTTTTCTTTCTCTTTCATATCTTTCATTGATTGCATATCTTGTAAATTGATTAACTCTTGTATAAGTGAAATCAATTAATTTGTCAAATATAATCAAGTGTGTAATTTCATTGATATATTCCGCATTATTTTTAAATTGGAAGAATTTGGAGCCTATACCTATTCACCCCCCCTCTAGGTATATTTACACTACTACTTATGGGAAATTTCAGAAACATCCACGGGTTGAAATACAACCATTAGGGTACTATATATATTGGATGATAAAAATAGAGAATCCACAAAGTGACCAATCTTTATCTCACCCAACCTAGTGGAGCCTAAGTTTACCCAACCCTATTGGAAAGTATGAGATCCCTCAATGATGCGAAACCACCATATATTGGACAACACACAAAACTAACATCGATGAAAGATTAGAAATTCCTCAAGAGTGCATACACCTCCCGTGTACCCCGCTCTTTTGGAGTCTATGTCTAACCATACGCCTAGGCCTACCAATATAATAGCCAACTCCCTATCCAAGGCACTCTTGCCTCTAGGGAGCCTCCCATGCATGACTATCCTAGTCCTCCCGACTCTAGCCATGACTTCTTGCTTACCTATCCGAGTCATCCCGACTCTAGGCAAGTCTTCTTGCTTGGCTATCTGAGTCATCTCGACTCTAACCAAGACTTCATGCATTTTACAAGGACTTCCTAGTGTGATCATGTGAATGCAAATGATGCAAACAATCAAATCAACATAGAACATGTGATCAATACATTCTATGGTACAAATAGACCTAAATATGTGATATCACAAGTAATAAAGTTTAGATGCAAAATACAAGAATAAAACCTAAAGCATGTGAAACATCAAACACATAAGCTCAAAGTCTCATTCACACATACAACACTTGAATCAAAATATATTCATGAAGAACAAGTTCAAGATGCAATCAACATACAATAAAATGCTAGAAATATGAGATTTAATCAATCAACAATCTAGCCAAAAATATAGAGCAAGGATTCAAGATATAAATCAATCAAATCCTAGATTGCTCTAAAACACAAAGAAAATTCAATAATCCTAGATTTCATTAATCAAAGGATCAAATCTCAAGGTCATTTATCACAAAATTGATTCAATCAAGTTCCAAACAACCTAAGATGCCATTCCAATCACAATATAACTCACAAACATGTGTAAAACCTAGAATCATAGAAACTAGTCCACATTAGTCTATAAATTGACTTTCAATTAGAATGATTATGAAGCTATCTTTCTTAATAGCTTTTACCAAACATAAACATACATATAGAAGAAGAAACCCCAAGCAAATTGAAGGTTAAAAAGAAAGAAATCCTAAAGATTAGTCCAATACCTTTGATTCAACAGTCGGTTCGGATTTCAGTGTGGAACCACCAGAAAACTCGACCAATCAGCTACCAAACCACTTAGAAATGATAGAGGACTCAATTATAAACGTTCTCCAATTCGAATCACTCAAATCCGACTTCGGATGAGGGAGATATGATGTTTGGAAGATGAGAAAATTCAGAGAGAAATTCTGACGGGAAAATACAATTTTTTCTTCTTGAAAATCAAATGGAGAGAGAGGAGGGAAATAAAAGGAGGAGAGAAAAGAGATTCCGGGCCAATCAGGTGAGGCCACGTCACCCCAAGCCGTGGGGGGCGCGTGGGCCTCACGGGGGCAGAGAGCCCCTCTGGCCGTGGGGCCCACGACCTCCCTCACGGCGTGGGCCAAGTGGCCTCACCGCCACAGACCTCTATCGCGCGTTCCCTCGGTTCTTCAGCCGTATCTTGGGCATCCGAACTCTGATTTTGAATCTATTTTCAGATTACAAACTGTGACTCTCTTACGCAAGATGATGACTACACAACTTTGAAAAATGGTTGAGAAATCATCTCGGAAAACGACGATGAAGTCAACTCAATGAATGAGAACGAAAAATAGCGTAGCTACATCGTTTGGACTCGAAACCTTATGAATGAGTAACCGAAATGACCAGAACTCAATAAGGAATCATAATAGAATATATTTGATTCCAAATACAAAAATATGGAAACATACAAACACAAAGACACACACATATGCTATTTCCTAGACATAGTCCAAGAACATGCAATAAGCAAAGTTTGTCAAAATAGTATAAATGCATGAGCATATATTATCAAGTATGTGAATGTGTTATATCAATGATGTTTAACCATGAAGGAACACACAAGGATGCCATGTGTGTGTGTGTGCCTAGCCTTGTAAGAGATATGAGGTCTTATATTACCTTTGATGATCAATGATGCACATATCTCTTTAATGCCGGCTTCTTGCAAGAATTGTGGTTGAGACATTCTTCGTCTTCTTAAATCTTCAATATATGAACCACTAAACATTACAAGAGAAACACGTTTTGATATGGAATTAATGCCAACACAAACTATAAACCTAACAGGTTAGTTGCACACACTCACAACTCATGAATAATTCCTATTCTTGTATGTTGTGTGTGTTTTTGATATGTGCACTTTCATGTTCATTTATACCTCTTCATGCATATTTTATTGATTGCATTTAGCTTGTTAAATGCCATAACATACTAAGCATAAGGATGCATTGTATTCACTCACACACTTGCACTTATTGCATTGGTATTATGTGAGAGGCTACATGAGAAGGCTTTGTCCTTCTCTACCACAGTTATGCTGCCGCGGTTGGACAACCACGGCCTGCAAGCGATAGAGAAGTGTTTTCTCTATCGCGGCTACTATCGCGGTTGGAAAAATCGCAGCATGCAAGCGACATAGATTTTTCTGTCTTTGCCACGGTGCAACTGCCGTGGTTGGAAACCGCGATAGTCACAACCGCGGCAATCCATCATGCGCGAAAAGCTCAAAATGCTGCAATTTTGGTTGACACCTATAAATACACCACTTCATTTTAGGTTGTCCCCAAGAGTTCCAAAAGCATATTTTTCCCTTATAACATATTTCAAGAGCCAAAAATTCACAAGAACTCACCTTTAAACACTCAAAGTTATTCCTTGTGCATCAAAGTTCATCTAGGATCATCCATGATCATATAGGATGCATCCATGCATGGTTTTGCATCATCACAACTTGATTGGTAAGATTTTTACTAATTTCATCTAATTTTAGTATCTTTCCTATCAAGTCATCTCTTTAATTACTTGTATGCTTTTAGAATATATTCTAGATACAAGATAGAGATTGTTTGTGATGTATTGATTGAGTGTTGTATTGTGGTAGCTACTTAGGATTGCCTAATCTATGTTTAGCCATGCTTTTTGCCATGTCATCTAGCATTTGATATCTAGGATTGATTGAATTGTCATCTTATCATCCTAGACAAGCATATAGGGTTCCTTAGCTCTTTGTGCATTTTGGATATTCATACATATTCACATAGGCCATATTATCTCTTCATTGAGAAGTAAGTTTTGTGTTGCTTCTGGGATTAGCTAGGTTGCTTAAATCACAAACAATTGAACTAGGTCCACTTATACCGGGATTAGGTAGGTGTGTGATTATATACCGGGATTAGGTTGTAATCTTTAACACATTTAGTGGATTCGAGGTTCGAGTGTGATGCACTTACTAGCCGTGGTTTTTCCCATGAGGGTTTCCACGTAAATATTAAGTGTTATTTATATTCCGCACCATATTACACTTGCTATATTATATTGACTATTCGAGGTATTTTCGTAATCTTGACCATACACGAAAATTGGGTAAAATCAAATAAAATCTATTCACCCCCCCACCCCTCTAGATTAATATTGAACACACCGTAATTTTGTTTCAAATGTGTCTTCACTCTTCAGTCTTTAGCCCTCTTGTTGCTTACTGACAGAATCCTTGTCGACGTATAAGTTAGAGAAATTATGAATTACTTCTTCATCCTCCATTTCATGATGCATCATCATGTTCCCAATCCAGAAGGCATGTTAATACCTTCACCATCTCAGCGATCAAAGAAATTCTTCTAAGTTTGATTAAACGTCCACTTGTGTTGAATGCATGTTCGGAAAAAACAATGGACACATGGATAATGAGTATGTCACTTGCTAGTTATGACAGTACTAGATATCTGTTGCTATGGTTTTTCCACCATAATAGCACATCAAAATTCAGGACGTCCTCCTCCCTACCACCAGTTGCTTCTAATAAAGAGAACTCCGTTTCAAGATAGTTGTTAAGCTATTCCAACTAGAGGGTGAGTTGAAGATAAAGAACATGTTGAGCTCCGAATGAAAGAGCTACCCCATATGAGGAGCTTCCAACTACTCTTCAACGGGTGGGTGTCCTGTTGTTCTGATGGTTGTGTGTTTACGCTGCCAACCTGCACTCATAAATAGCATAAACTTCAAATAACTTGTTGCGCAATTTAGTAAACTATTTAGTAAAATCTAAATTCAAATTAGTAGCAATATAATAAATACAAGCTTCTAAACCAAATAATTTAACCCTAGGATCTAGTACAATACCTAAGGCATAGAGGAAGGGAATTTCAGACTAGTATTTTTTAAATTTTAACTCAATGGCCTCAATTACAGGACCTAAAATTTCATCTTCTCTATAAGTGACAAACACTTCAAACATTTCAACAATCTGATGAATTTCTTTTGAAGATGTAAGGTAATAGAACCCGGAAAGAAGTATGGTGGAATCGTAAAAAACCTTTAAAATTTTAATAAACTTTTTGCCACATACCATGTAAGGATTCCCATATCTTGATTGGCTTATTTCGTGGACAAACCACATGATGGGGTTGATTGTGTAAGGGTAGTTTAGGTGATTGATCTTCAAGCTCGAAGGCCCTTCCAAGACCTCAAGGGACAAGCATGCCAAAGGTATAATTTCTAGTGCTTGGTTTTCTTTGAAGAGATTTAGTTAGCACACACACACTTAGCATATTTGTTCTTGTGTGCATACTTTTCACATGTCACTTTACACACTAGCACTTTGTTTGATATCTTGTTGTGTGTATATGTGCTTAGTAATTCGTTTCCCGATATAATTCGGAAACGTCCGCGCTTGCACTAATGAGTGCTTGGTTTCACGCGAAGACCGCCTACGGAGAATGCCCTTGGCTTCTCCTTGCATTTCACCTCTGTTGGTGATCGGCAGTTATGATCGGTGGCTTGGCCGCCGAACGAAACCGCCGTTTTGACCTGATTGATTTTTCTCTCGGGTTTGATTCGGCGGTTGGATCAGCGGTCACGAAACCGCCGTTGTTCCCTTGGTCTTCTTGGGTTCAATTCAACGGTTAAGAACGGCGGCCTGGCCGCCGTTTGAAACCGCCGATCGGTGCATTTCAGGGGCAAACTTGTCTTTTCACATGCCCATTTCTTGATGTCTATAAATATCTTACTTTCTTATTATCTGAACAAGTTCTTTGACACCTTAGAACCCTAAACTTCAAAGAGAGATTTTTGAGAAAAAATCAAATCAAGAACTCACCTTTAACCACTCAAATCAAATCCTTTTTGCATCAAATTTCATATTGCATCTTCTATGACTATATAGAATGCATCCATGATTGGGTTTGCATCATCACAACTTGCTTGGTAAGATTTTGATTAAGTTCATCTTATTTTAGTATTTTTACTATCAAGCTATTCTCTTTTAATTTACTTGTATGTTTTTGATCATATGATAAATACAAGATTAGAGAATTAATTGTGATGAATTGATTAAGTGTTGTTTTGAGATAGCTAATTAGGTTTTGATTAATCTTGATTAGCTAAGCTATTTGACATGTCATCTAGCTCTTGATATCTAGGGTTGATTTAATTGAATATATCATCATCCTAGATAAGCATCTAAGGTTCCCTAGCCTTGTTTGTTATTTGAATATTCATACATATTCACATAGCTTGCATAATCTCTTCATAGAGAATTAAGTCTTGAGGCTAAGATTGCTTAGGCCTCAAGCAATTGGACTAGAGTCACTTTTAAAGGCCCGCGTGGTAGAAGTGGGGGGTTATTGACCGGAGTGTTAGATGAGGTCTACATAGGTTGTAAACTCCATTTCAATTAGTGGATTTCGAGGTTCAAGTGTGGCGCACTAAACAGCCCGTGGTTTTTCCCAGTGGTTGGGTTTCCACGTATACATCTAGTGTTATTTAAATTCCGCACTATATTACACTTGCTTGTATTTTTGACTAGTAGGGGCATTTTCGTAAAATTAACTTGCATGCGAAAATTGGGTAATAATAGCTAAAATCTATTCACCCCCCCCCCCCCCCCCCTCTAGATTAATATATTAGTTCACACCTAGTTTATTGGAGAACTTTCAATTGGTATCAGAGCGGGTTCTTAGATTTACTTAGGAGATCCAAGCTCATTTTTTTTGTGTTTTGCATTTATGTGATTTTTGCTCATTCACATTTTGCATTCATTATACACTATGAGTGGATACGGTGGCAACCATGAGGGTGCGTCAAGTACACGACCTCCTCTCCTCACTGGTGTGAATTATGCCTCATGGAAAGGCAAGATGGAAGCGTATGTGTGCCAAATCCATGATAGGTCATGGATGGCTATTGAAGATGGGTATGCACCTCCTATGATGACTCCCATGGGTGGTGGAGAAGAAGTACTCAAGCCTAAGGCTTAGTGGTCACCTGAAGAGTTTGAGACTTCAAAATGGAATAGGAAGGCATGGCATGCTCTTCTATGTGCAGTGGATGAAAATCAGTACAAACTGATTCAGAACACTAGGATAGCCAAGAAGGCATGGGATATATCCTAGAGGTTGCACACGAAGGAACCGATGTTGTTAAGGATTCCAAGCTACAAGTCCTTTAAACGCAATTCGAGTTGCTTAAGATGGAGGAGGACGAGTGCTTCAATGACTTTGAAGTCAAGTTGATGGATATTGTGAATCAAAGCCATCAACTCGGTGATCCTTATTCGGATAGGAGAGTTAAGCAGAAAATTATGAGGTCTCTCCCCGCTAGGTTCGAATCAAAAGTGACGACTTTAGAGGAGAATAGCACTTATAAGGACATGAAGCCGAGCGAGGTAATAGGAAGACTCCTCGCCTATGAATCTAGGAAGGCTCCTAGTATTTCACCTCCTAAAAAGCAAAAAGGGATTGCTTTGAAAGCTTCCAAGGTTAAGAAGGAGGAAAAAGGTGACTCGGATGAAGACACGGCATTGTTGCTTAGAAGATTCAAGAAATTAGTCAAGTTCGAGAAGAAAGGCTTTGGATCTAAAGGCCAAGACTTGAAGAAAAAAGCTCCCTTCAAGAGTTTTGAGCCTGGGCAAGAGCATAGTGAGAAGAAAGGGGTCCAATGCTATGAGTGTGGTGGTATAGGTCATATCTCACCCGATTGTGGGAACTTGAAGAACAAGATGACAAAAGTGATGACCTCCACGTGGAGTGAAAGTGATGACTCCGGAAAGGGAGACAAGTCATCAAGTGATGATGAGCTTACCATCGACTACACGGCATTTGGGGCCACTTGTGTAGAAGATAAAGTTGTTGGTAAGAGTGACTTGACTAAAGATCCCATAGAAGAAAAAGATGAAGAAGTAGCTCAAGAGGTGATAGGTGTAGCTACTCATTGGGATATGGCTCTCATTGACTCAAGAGACCAAGGTGAAGGTCTTAATGAGAGAAATGACTCCATTAGTGAGAAGGAGAGTGGAGGAGATAACTCAAGTGAAGATGACTCCTCATCTAACTCTACAAATGGAAGTCTAGAGAAAATGGATGTTAATGACTTTATAGTCAAGTGTGAAAGTTCATTGAAGAAGAACAATAGAAAGTTGAAGATTTTAGAGGATGAAAATCTAGAACTTTCAACACACAATGACCACTTAAGTAAACAAGTGGAGGCACCCAAGATGATTGAAGACAAGCTAAGGGATGAGCTAGCTATGTCTAAGAGGAATGAATAAGGGTTGAAGAGAGAGCTTGATGAAGCTATACAGTCATTGACTAGGATGACTACTAGCACCAAGAAACTTGACCACATTCTTGGTAGTGGAAAGAACCCTTGTGACAAGAGAGGTATTGGGTATGAAGAAAGCAAGGAGATCACTACTCCAACCAAGACCATCTTTGTCAAGAGTTTGGGCAAGATAGAAGCCTTGCCGATGCACACTCCTAGGAAGAAAACTGATCTAGGACAATGTTCAAGAAGTCCACAAGTGAAGGAAGCTCCAAGGAGACAACCTCAAGCTCAAAAAGTTCCTCAACCTAACTTCCCTCAAGCTCATATTCATCAAGGGAAGAGGCCAATCATGCAAAATGGATCAAGGAAGCAAGCTAGACCGGTTCAACAACAAAGAAAGTTTGAACCCACTCAACCACAAAGTCATGGGAAGGCTCCTATGCATGCACAAGGACATGGTATGAATTCTAAATTTATCCCTACATGTCACTTTTGTGGTATTGATGGTCAGATTAGACCAAATTGCTTTCATTTCATTAAATTATGTAGAATCAAAAGCATGATTGAAAAGAGAATGACAAGAGCTAGAATGCATGCTAATAGGAAGGAAAATATTCATATTCATGATCCTATTATTTCTAGAACTCTTGAACCATTGTCCACTAGGAAGAAAAATGTCATATCTATATGGATAAGGAAAGATGAACCCGCTTGCTACAAGACTAACAAGTCTCAAATAGGTTCTGTTAACGGTGATTTTTTGTGGTCACCTAGTCAACGGTTGATTGAAGTTTATGCTATTAATTGAATAAGAATGATTGAAACAAAACGAGAAGAATGACAAACACAATTACATGGTAAAACTCCAGTGATAGGAGAAACATCCACGGGTTGCTGATAGGAGCAACGAAGTCAAATCCACTATCAAGAATCGTTACAAAATAATGCACTATAATCTCTCTCACTCTTTTCGCGTACCCCCTATTTTGTGTATTAAGGGGGTATTTATATATGTTATTATTAAGGTTTGGGGTTGCCGCTAGGGTTTGGTGTCGTGGTGCCCAAGTTTTGGGCGAGTGTTTCTATCCTAGACGGGTTCTGTTTCCTTTCTTGTTGTATATTTCCTGATTTGGCTGAGTTTGAGTTTGGTTCTGATTCCTCCTCCTTTATTTACGGGAAAACTATTTGTTTTCTCGTTTGAACTCTGAGCAGCCACACCATTGCTTATCTTGGAGATGCTAGTTGTTGATTCTGTCCAGCGTTTGGAATATGAACACTGGTGACTATCTCTTTTATTGAATCCTGAGTATGCCCGAGTATACGCCCGAGTAGGGTTTACTGCCCGAGCTGATCGTCTTCGTTTGTGGTCGGGCTAACTCACTCTTTTTCCAAGTAAGTTATTGTGGGGAATTTCTGCTCCGGTTGTTGACTTATCTTGACTCCTGCTTACGTGGCCTTTTATGGTGATGACGTGTCCTTCATGACTATTTTCACCTATAACAGTACCCCCTTAAATATTTGAGCCGATTGTGCCGAGTTAGGTCCTCTTGGGACAAATATTTAACTTCATACTTTTCTATTGTATCTTGTCCACGTTTGTCATTTTCTTCATTAATACATCCTCGTTTGATTCGAAGCTTTTAATGACGTGTCTTAATTGCGATCGCACACATTCGATTCGTCACTTATTTTAGAAATCTCTTGATGGTGACACTTCTGCTCTCTGGCGGCTCAAGATGCTCTCCGATTGCCACTTGTCTCTTTTTGTTTGGTTGTGGCACAATGCATTTATGAGACATAACCTTTCTGCTCATCTGCGTGCAGCCCACGTCACGGCCTACGCCCCTCTGTTTTCCGGCTTCTCTGCGCTTCTCCTAGGGTTTTGGTCTTTTTTTGAAATCCATGTGTTGCCTATATATACTGGCTATGCATTCACTTTTCCATTTTTATTTCTTTTTCCACTATCTTCGTATTTTCTTCGAGAGAGAAGTTCGCCTATGTCCCTTGTGTTTCTAGGTACTTTGTTCTGTTCTTCAACTCTTCTTCTTAATCCTGCTTCATCAAGATAATCTGCTTCAACCCCCGGACCTTTTCTTGAAGATTCTTCCTTTGTAGTCTGCATCACCTCAGTTTTTCGCTATACCAAGGTTAGTTCTCATGGATCCTGAAGCTAGGTACCGTCTTTTTACTGTTGGTATGATTGCTATTGAACGAAATGATGCTCTTACTGCATCGGTTGTCCACAGGTTACTAGAAGAACCTCTCTTTGATCAACCGCGTTTTACTAATGCCGACATTTCTGGAATTTATCATGACAGCCCTGCTACTTCTGGAGTTCCTCCCACTCCCGAAGTTCATTCTGTTTCTTCGAATTCATCGCAGCTTGACTCTTATCAGCCTGAAGCTCGGTAAGATTCTTCTGCTTCCGCTTGTGTTGATACTCGGCCTTAGAGACGACCGGGGAAGAGGATGAGTAGTCGTAAAATTTACAAGGATTCTCACTCCTTGGAGAGCTGAGTCGCGACCCAGAGGATTGTTGAGAACGACATTGAAGAGGAGCATAGGGCCGCTCGCATTCCTTTCTCTCCCGAGCGGATATGTGCCAATGACATCGAGCCGAACATGGTCGGCCCTGAAGAGATAACAAAGTATATACGGCGGTTCGATCTGGACAGCAACACGATTTCGCTAATTCCTGCTGACGGTCGAGCTGCATGGAACCCCCCACCTGGCCACGTGGCAATCTATGGGGCAATGCTCACTTGTGGTGTTACTCTTCCTCTCTAGCCTTTCATCACCTGGTTTTTGGCTGAGGCCCGACTTGCTCCGGCGCAGCTAACTCCGAATAGCTACCGAATTTTGATGTGCATGTGGCACATGTGGCATAGGATGAAGCGGCCACCTCCCACACCTCGCGAAATCCGACACTTTTATGCCCTGAGGCCCGTCGGGAAGACTGGGGTTTATTTTCTTCAATCGAACCAGCCCAAGTTCTGGATCCCAAAAGACGTGGTGGTTAAGGTTGAAATTGAGCCGACCACGGACGAGAAGATGAAGGGATTTGTTTGGGGCTTCCCCACTTCAAACAAATTTTGGAAGAACAGCTGGTTCTTTGTGGGTAAACGCTGGGGCCAATCAATCAGTTTTAATCTTGATGGTACTCGGATGACTTGCAGGGTTCCTCGGTACTTTTGTTCGCCCCAATGGAACCATATGACTTCTGCCTTTACTGACGAGGAACTAAAGATTTTGGCTCGGGCGGCCGTCCGCCGTTTAGAGAAGAGGGGCAGACCTTATCTCTACAATGAAGGGAAAATGATTAAAGCTCGCCTTTTTCCCTAGGTTTCTGCATGCCGCAAACGCTGTAAGTTGTTTTTGTTTTTCTTGGTTACTCTTGCATTCTTGTTCTTAAATCAGTCTATTGATTCAGACCATTTTTTTTTTTTTTTTAAGGTATTCGATGTAGACATAGTCTGCGATGCTCAATTACGCCGGATGAAAGGCATCGTGGAGGCGAGCCGAAAAGCGACTCTTTGCCAGTGAGATGCTGGGATAGTCCCTCCCGAAGATGACTCTGATAGGAGCACTCCCGAGAATCCTCCCGAGGGAGATGATGAAGAGGGAGTACCCGATTATGTGCCCGAGGAGACCCATGGTCAAGAAATGGCCGCACATTCAGCGGGGGCTGTAGGCAACCCGTAGGGCTTTGGAGCAAGTAGGACCGCTGCTGGGCAGGACAATCAAGCGAGTCCTTCTTTTTCTAAGGGGAAAGAGAAAACTGGGCACCCCTTTGAGCCAGAGCCAGAGCCAAGGACTTTCTCCCGTGGAATTAATTCTCCCCACTCTGCTGCAAACATGCCAAGTGCTGCATTCCAGGGTGCTGAAGCAGCTGGGGAACATTCGGGCGTGATGGCTCCGGAGATTTCGACTCTTGCCGAGCCAATTCCTACTCCAGCTCCGGAGATTCCGATTGCTACATAGCCAATTTCTACTCCTCCCAGGGATAGCGGTGTTGAAATAAGGCATCCCGATCTGGATTCTGAAGATCCTGCGGTTGATTTGAATTCTCGCGGGAGGTAATCTGGAAACAGAAAAGCCTCGTTTTCTCCTGGTTGCCCTACCCCTAAGATCCCCCGAGTAGTTGCATATGTTGATTCATCTTCAGGTGATGAGGGGGGAGGAGAGACTGGAAAAAACGCGAGTATGACCCCTCCACGGGACCAGATCAAGGACAGTGTTAGTGGCTTCGCTGGCTCTCCTCGGGTGGCCTCGTCTACCGGGCTCCCTGAAACTTGCATTGGTGGTTTGGGCCCCTCAACCCAAACAGACGATCCTGCCCCCGAAACCATGCTTCGGGCCATGGCTTCAGGCCAAGCCTACATTAGGGAGGATCATTGGAGTCACCTCAGGGTTGGAACCGTATCCGACCGGCTCTGTAACTTCTTCAACAGTGCTTCCTACGTGAGTAACGCCTTGGTTATATGCGTAATTTTGTATTATTATTTTTTTCCTTTTTCTTTTGCTCTTTTTTTTTTTACTTCACTCCCGTTTGCTGTTGATTTGCCGCAGATGGTGGCTGAGATGTCCGAGGCTTGCCAGGCTGGTGAAGCTCAGGTAGAAAGAATAAGGCGGCTAGAAGCCCAACTGAAGGAGAGTGAGGACCATCGCTCTTGGGCTGAGTTAGCTCGTCAAGAGGGGGCTAGATCAAGTCAGGTTCTCCTGGATCAAAGCTTGGCAAAACAAATGGAGGCTGAGCAAAGAGCATCTTTCGCTGCTGAGGAGGTCAAAACTCTGCAGGATCAGTTGTCATCCACTCAGGATGATTTGCTCCAGGCCGAGCAGAACGCTGAAGACGCCAAGTCATCTTATGAACGCCGAATCGAAGACTTGGAGCATCAAGCCTTGACAGTCAAGTCCCTATCGAAGGAAGCTAGGCTAGAACTGGAGATACAGGGTGTTGACCGTTTCAAGAGATCTCCAGCCTATGATGCTTTGCTTCTCCGGGAGTTCCAGCGGTGAATGGTCTCGGCTGGAGAATTCTTCAAACAGAAAAATAGAGCGACTGATCGGGCTAGGGCCAACTGGAGCCTTTCAATCAAAAAGCATGTGGACACATCTCTGGAGTCCTTTCGGATCCAGATGAAAGAGTGGTGGGCATATTGCAGAAGTAAAGGTAAAGCGCCACATCCCATGCACCTTGAGGTTTCTATTACCGATTCTTTCTCCACCTTTTATGCTTGTGAGAAAGCGGGGATCGACAATGAGAAACCTGACTTGGGGCCCGTCCCCGGGACTGATTATAGCGCCTGGATGGACGACGGAGAAGAGGATGTGATTGTGTGGCCCTCGGATGACAGCCTTTTGAGTGAATATGTAATGGAACCTGATCCAAGTGTCGGCGTGAAACTAATTATAGCACTGTGTGTATAAAACTATCTAGAGGGGGGGTGAATAGATTTTACGCTTTTTACCCAATTTTCGTTTTTAGTCAAATTTACGAAAATGCCCCAAACTAGACAATATAATAATCAAGTGTAATATGGTGCGGAAATATAAACGACACTTGATTTTTACGTGGAAACCCTCACGGGAAAAACCACGGGCTGGTAAGTGCGCCACACTCGAACCTCGAATCCACTAATTGTGATAACGTATACAACCTAATCCATGTTTGACGGCCTAATCCCGGCCAATATCCCGCTACCACTACCCGCAGGCCTGTAAAAGTGGACCTAGTCTAATTTGCTCATGTGACCACCTAATCCCGGTGTCCAACCTAATCCCGGTCTATCACACAAGACTTACAACCTCCTAAGAGATCAAACAACCCTATGTGAATATGCAATGATATCCAAATATTGCAATAAGAGCTAGGGTACTCTAAATGCTTACCTAGGATTATAAGATGACAATATAATCAATCCTAGATATCACATGTAGCTATATGACATGGCATATAACTTTAGCTAAGTAAAGGATAACCAATCCTAGATACAAAGCTATCACAAACAACACTCAATCAATACATCACAAATAATCTCTTTTCTTGTATTTAGCATATGATCTAAAACATACAAGTAATTTAAAAGAGATGACTTGGTATTTAAAATACTAAAATAAGATGAAATTAATCAAAATCTTACCAAGCAAGTTGTGATGATGCAAACCCATACATGGATGCACTCTATATAGACATAGGAGATGCAATATGAAATTTGATGCAAAAGGGGTTTGATTTGAGTGGTTAAAGGTGAATTCTTGATTTGATTTTCTCTCAAAATCTAACTTTGAAGTTTAGGGTTCTTAAGAGTCAAGAACTTGTTCAGATAATGAGAAAGTGTGATATTTATAGACATCAAGAATAGGGCAAGTGAAAAGACAATTTTGCCCCTGAATCACACTATCGCGGTTGCTCTGTGGCTCGACTGCCGCTGTTGCAAAAACCGCGGCACTGAAACCGCGGCGGGCGTCACAGCACAAAGCTTGATTTTCAAGCGACTCAAAACATGACCAAACGACATCAAAACCTTTCATATAATATACCGTTGGAAAGGTATGGAAGTATACTTTTTACTCCAATTAACAAAATATGATTTGGATAACTGTAGAAAAAGTTATGGTCATTTGAGTGACCAAAGGTCAGATTCGGATAACAGCTGTGATGCCCTGTTTTAGTGGTCACTTTGGAAATTTCAAAACCAATCCAAACGGTCATGAAATATTACGAATAATATACCGTTGGAAAGGTATGGGTGTCTAGTTTGTATAGAAATTTTCAAAACTCATTTTAAAGCTTTGTGTAAAAAGCTATGGTCACACGACCATGCAAAGGTCAGTTTTGAAAACATTTAAAACATTGAAATCCAATCTTTTGAAACTAGACACCTTACTCCAATCAACCCAACCAAACTAAAGCTACCACTTATCCAAGAGAAGAATGAGATCTTCTCAAGTGGTCAACCATTGCGCTAAGACAAGCACACCATCGTGCAAGCGCGGACGTTTCCGATCACACAAATGGAAACGAATTACACCACACTTAAGACTAACATACATGAAGTGCACGTGTGGGTATTGAATGCATCATAATGCCTATCATGTCATGGCATTTCATAGAACAAGATGCAATCAATTAAATGCAAGAAGAGATATTGAATAATCAATAAAGCACAATGCACACAAAATATAAACACAACATTCAAGAATAAGAGTTATGCATGTTGTGTGTGTGTGCAACTATATCTCTTCAAGGCAAAGTAAGCACTAGATATACCTTTGGTGCTTGTCCTCTTGAGGTCTTGGAAAGGGTCTTTGATCTTCAACAAATCACTTAGACTACCCTTACAACCAAACCCCAACTTGTGGTTTGCCCACGAAATAAGCCAATCAACAAAACAGGAATCCTTACACGGCGGAAGCAGTTCACAACCCCCAGCGCCACCCTCTTGATCTTTTAATTGCTTAGTCTTTTTGTAATACTTTGTATTCACCTTTTCCCATATATACATACGAATCTTTATTTTTATATTGTTCCTCTGTCGCTAATTTCCTGCATGACAAATGCACAAATAGGATGAACTAAATAAGCACAATTTGTTTTTTTTTTTTGCCAGCTTGTACTCGGCTATTTTTGAACTCATGGATCTTTTGGAAATCCCTAGCTTTTCTTTGGCCAAGTATCTTATTTACTGGCAGTTTAATCAATTAAACCGAGTATCTTATTTAACTGGTAACTAATTTTAGCCGAGTATCTTATGTAACTGGCTTTTATCTTGCGATTTTAAGTTTGCTTCACCTCAACGTTACGCCGAGGCTCGCCACGACCATACGTTAAGGTCCTTGCACAAGTTACCTAGGACGTCTCCCGGTTTTATCTGTGTAAGGTTTCACCGAATCGTTGGGGTAATTTATACCGGCCAACACGGCTGCGCATCTCACTAGTCTTTCTAGCGGCGCTCCGAGCAGTTTTCCAGTTACTCTGGTGCCTCGGCTTTGCCTTTTTGCTAAGGGATACGTTCATATCGCCTTAACTAGGCGGGCACGCTATTACAGCTTTTTCGCCCTTCGAGCACTACTCGTCCGCTCTTTCGCGGTTTTATAGCGCCCGAATCTTTTTTGGTGTTTATTTGGTCGGTTTTCGAGTGGCCGCTGTTGGAAGTATTTGCTCTTTTACCATCTCCACTGAATAACTTTTATTAGCAACTGAACTTTATTAGATAATCAACATGGCTTATGAAATCAACGAATAAATCTGAAAAAATCAATGCGAAGCTAAAACTGAACTAAAACGAAATAAATTAATATAAAAACATGGATGTTTTCCTAAAGGATAGAAGATCTTGAGATATTGCGCGTTGCATGGTCGGGGCACCAAGCTACCCTCTGGTCGGGCTATTATGTAGGCACCGTGCCCCGCGATTCCTTTGACGATGTACGGCCCCTCCCATTTGTCGGCAAGGGATCCTGCCGATTTGTCCTTGGTGTTCAGGGATACTCTCCTTAGCACTAAATCTCCGAGCTGGAATCTACGCTCCCGAACATGGGAATTATAGTACCTTGTAGCCCTTTACTGGTACGCGGCATTTCTTACTTGCGCTGTATCTCTGACTTCCTCAAGCTCATCTAGGTTTTGCTGTAGCATGTTCACATTGTGCTCGGGCCTATATAGTTGAACCCTGGGGGATGTAAAAGTTATTTCTGCTGGGATAACGGCCTCTGTTCCAAATGCCAATGCAAAAGGAGTTTCCCCTGTGGATGACCTGACAGTTGTTCGGTATGCCCATAGTACTTCGGGTAGTTTGTCCGCCCAGCTGCCTTTCTTTGCTTCCAATTTTTCTTTTAGTGTGTGCTTGATCACTTTGTTTACAACTTCGGTCTGGCCATTGGTCTGCGGGTGAGCAGGCAATGCGTAATAGTTTGCAATCTTATATTCTTCGCACATTTCTCTGAACTTGTTGCTGTCGAATTGGGTCCCATTGTCTGTTATGATGATGCTTGGGATCCCGGACCTATATATTATGTTATTTCTGACAAAATTGGTGGTGTTTGCCTCGGTGATGTGTACGAGTGCCTCTGCTTCTGCCCACTTGGTGAAGTAGTCTACTGCCACAATAGCGTGCTTTGCACCTCCCTTTGTTCCTGTGGGCATTGGTCCTATTAGATCGAGGCCCCACATGGCAAAAGGCCAAGGTGAGGTTAAGCTTCTGAGTAACTCTAGGGGTTACCGAATGTCGTTTGCTATTCTTTGGCATGTTTCGCAACTTTCCGCGAATCGCTGTGCCTCTGCGAATAGAGTCGGCCAGTAGAATCCTTGTCTGAGTACCTTATGTGCTAGGCTCTTACCCCCAGTATGGTTCCCGCATACTCCACTGTGCACATCCTTCAGGATCTTTCTAGTTTCTTTGCCGGCAATACACCTTTGTAGTACTTTTGAGAACCCTCTCCTATATAATTCTCCCCTCAGAATTGTGTACCGGGTGGACCTGTATTTGATGTGTCAAGCTTCCACAGCATCTTCCGGTAATATGTTTTCCTCCAAGTATTTTCTGAGTTGTGATGTCCAGTCGCCTGAGCCTGGTCGGATCTTTGCTATCATGACTTCCTCAGATTCTGCTGTACTCGGCTTAGTCAGGTGCGCCACCGATATTGCTTTGGACCTGATACTCATTGTGGCTGAAGCTAATTTGGACAAGGCATCTGCTTTTTCGTTCTCTTCCCGAGGGATCTGGAAGATTTTGTACATCTTGAATTTTCTGAGCAATCTTTTTGCAATATCCAAGTAAGCTATCATGTGCTCCTCTCTAGCCTGATATTCGTCCAGTACTTGGTTAACCACAACCTGTGAATCACTGTAAATTTGCAACTCATCTGCTCCCAAAGCTATACAGACCCTCAAGCCAGCTAACAAAGCTTCATACTCTGCTTGATTGTTGGTGGCTTTGAAATCGAACCTCATGGCACACTCCACAGCGTCTCCCTCCGGGGTTGTTATGACTATTCCTGCCCCGCTGCCATGTGTGTTTGATGATCCGTCTACATGCAACTTCCATTTGGAACTTACTCGTCTGTTCGTCTTCCATTATCCTTCTTACCTCGGCATCCGGCTCAGTGAATTCTGCTATAAAATCTGACACTGCCTGGCCCTTGATTGCCGCTTTTGGGGTGTATTTGATGTCGAATTCGCTCAACTCCACCGCCCATTTAGTCAGCCTACCTGACAGTTCTGGTTTTTGCAAAATGAGCTTCAGCGGACAATCAATGTACACCTCTATCGCATGTGCTTGGAAATATGGTCTTAGTTTCCTGGCTACCGTGATCAGGGCGAGCACTATCTTTTCTGCCGGTGAATACCTTGTTAGGATTATGCTCAATAGCAAGAGTGTAATATTGTAATTAACAATCTTTTTCATATTAATAAAGTGATTTCTGGTTTAACAAATCGTATAGCATTTATAGTTTAATATTATAATTGTCAAAGTAAATAATCCTAAGGTCTAAAGACTATGAGAAAAGAAGAATTGTTCGTACATCTGGATATGTATGTGGTAGACACAATTCTTTAGTTAGTCTTGAATAATGTTCACAACATAAGTTAAAGGTTGGGCACCTTCATCTTGTTAAAGTTGTAGAATTCTTTTGCTAGCATTTGAGTGGGATCAAATGAGATATGATGAGTCTAAAATCATCGGAGTGTCTTCGAGCAAAAGAATCTAATGCATTGGTGCATTGAACTGGATCACAATGAAATACTTTATATATAACCGTCAGTTGATAAAAGTCTTTTCATTATCAGGACAATCGGAGAGTCTATCTTAATCCTGAAATAAATGATGGACTTATGGTTGCAAGTGATATCATTTGAGTTATCAATGAGTACGATTATATCGCATAGTCTATCCTTGATAGTTTGGTGATATTCATTTGTTAATCGATAGAGGACTTCATTTATAGATATGGACATCGTGGCTCCATTTATTAAATGAGAGTATAATATCATCATATGGATGTTTTGAGGTAATTGGATATTAAATCTCAACGTTGAGTTTTCGATAGTGTCTATTGAAAACATGGCTTCTGGACAAGTCAAAATATCCAAGTTCAAAACGTGGTCATATGAGTAAATATGGTAACTTGGAGAGTTATAGGCGGTCTATGAACTCTTGACGATTACTGATATTAATCACGAGGATACACTATCTCCAATATGATTGTCTAGGGTATGAATGAGGAACATCTTCCTTTTCTATCTTTATTTAAGAGTTCAGTTTTAGCTCTTTAGTGGAATGAGTTAAAATTAATGGATCGGACCTAAGTGAATCATTTGTTGATTGTGATTAGGTTATGTCTATTGAAGCTTAAATTTAGATGGCCCGCCAAGATCCCCAATCCACACAGACTTGCATGGATCACTTGATATATTCTACCGGACCAATTTAAGGGTCCATCTAGAATTGCATTTAATATATTAAGAATATAATTTGCACATTATTTAAGTAATGGGCTGCTCAATTATATTAATATATTAATGAAATGCATGTGGGCTTGTTTCTTTTAGTAAGAATGGATCTGGTTCACATGTGGGCTTTTTATTTAAAGTCAAATGGATTAAATGAAATAAGAAAATAATATTTGGCCCATTTATTTTAAGTGGGGCGGCAAGGGTTAATATTAACCTAATATATTATTTTGTTTCATTGTTTTAATTAAATAAGAATTAATTAATTTATTAATTAATTGTTTAATTAAGAAACAAATCTTTTCTGATCAGGAAATATATTTCCTAAAAGTAAAAGTAAAAGACTTGTTTTGATAAGGAAATAAATAATTAATTTTATTTATTTAATCAAATAAGAAGTCTTTTTATTTAGTCAAATAAAAGAATAAAATATCTATGTAATGTATTAGGGTTTGAAGTCTTAAACTAGAAGGAAATTAGGGCGCAACACAAACTCTTTTTGGCTTGTGTGTGCGGCAACCCTAGTCCCTTTTTCTTAAAGAATTCGGCAACCCTAATAGAAAAGAGAGAAAGAAAATTTTGCCACCTATATATGTGGACTTATAGAATTCGGCCACTTTAGGTTTTTGGTGCTTGATTCTATTTTCTTCTTCTTCTCAATTCATAGAAAGATTATTTTTATTCTACTAAAAACATAAAAGAGTGATAGATTATTCTTTGATGGTATACTATTTGCTTATTTATCAATAAGCTTGTGTGTACAACATCGATCTAGGTTCACGCGAGTTTCGATCATTAGATTGAGAACTCAAAAGTGACCGGAATAATCTTAGTATTCTTTTGATTGTTTTTGTGACTAACAAAGGAAAGAAAAGTTTGTTTTGTCCATTCATAGGTTTGCAATTCAAAGAAAAGGGAGACCACGCTCCTAGGTGATCCACGTTCGTGCTAGGATCGAAGATCTTGTGGATTACCATCGACGTAAGTCAATCGGATCACGCGACAAAAGGTATTCTTCTTTTGTTAGATAATATATATGTTTAATTGATTAAAGGGTTTAAGGTTCATAAAAGGAAAATTTTTTAAAAGTTACTAAATCAATTTTTAGTCTCACTTCCGCTGCGTGTACTACGGTATTTTTCCCTACAATTGGTATCAGAGCCTGGTTGAACCCTTTTAATTAATTAACGTATATATACGTGGATCTATTTCTTTTTATTGTGATTATGCATGTTTAGAAAGAGATGGCACTCTAGGTATTCGCATATATAATTACATGTGATGTATGGATTTATATATGTTTTATGTGGATTGTTATTGCTCGATTTTGGTCCTAGATTTTCAATGTATTTTTGTTATGGAATTGTAACAAGAAGGGTGGTCTATCATCGCCATAATTCCTTTTTGGTAGTTGCTAGGTTTTATATTTTTTTAATATAGGTGCAGTATTTTTTTTTTAACTACTGCAGTTTTTTTTTATTTAATTTTTATGTGCAGTTTTTATTTTGTAAAAGTACTGCAGTGAATAAAAAAAAAAAAAATTAATACTGCAGTATTTTATTATATTATACTGCTGTAAATGTATTCGGTTATTGAAGATTCGAAGACACGAAGAAAAACGAAGCAACCGGAACCGAGAACGAGCACCGTGCGCACCCTAGGAGTGGATTGGCCTGCGCATGGCAAGCCCAAGCCTTGGTGGGCTGCGCATGGCAGCCTTGTGTGGCCTTATGGGCTGTGCATGGCAGCCTCTTTGTGGGGTTGTGGGCTGTACACGCCCATGGGAGAAGGCCGAAGGATGAGCTTATGGTTGATGGGCCACTTGAAGATCTTGTATTCCTAAACAATTGTAATTTACTTGTTTTTCTAGGATGGGCCAAAATTGTTGCTATTTAATTTATGCTTAAATATTACAATATTTGTTATTGTATGATAACATGACATATAGAATAGGAGTGTCACTCATATATCTCTTTTGGTATGAACATGCATTGAATGATTTAGGTATCTAAATTGGCATCTAGATAACTTGGTAAATCATTCTATGGGATTTAATCACACGCCTTAAATAATTGAGTGGGAGAAGGTGTTTTTGTAACACCTATGGCCTCCAAGGTTAGTTGAGCTTTATTATTTATTGGTAATCCGCCCAAGGGGCGTCCATGAATGGAATTTAGCAACATACTTCCTTACAAGGATAGACTAGACAATGGACTCAAACGAGATCTACTCCCCAATGAGGGATTTTCGTGAGAGAAAATTGAGGGTCGATATCTTGGTAACACACTCAATGTAATTTTATTGATATCCTCCCAAGAGTTCTTGTCAATAAAATTGCAAGGGTAAAATTGAAAACGCTGGTTGTTATGTTAACAATTAGGTGGGACCTAGTCTAACTAGTAAATGGTGCGAACTCCCAAAGGAGGCGTAACATTTATGGGTGTTGGATCACCGTTGAATTTTATGATTGAGTTATTTATTTAATTCAAGATAAATATTTAAAAGTGCTTTATCATGATTATTTACTTATATATGTTTTGTTTTATTCAGAAATCATGACCCCATCACTTATAAACATCCTGAAAGACAACACTTTAACTGGAGATAATTATGTCACATGGAAAAGGAAAATTGGGTTGTTGCTGCAAAGTGAAAAACATAAGTTTGTTCTAACTACTCCTAAACCACCTGCTCCTAATAATGAATCTAGCATAATGTATAGAGATGAGTATGAGCAGTGGAAGACTTCAGATGATATGGCAAAATGTTACATTATGGCCACTATCTCCGACGTGTTGCAACAGCAGCATGAAAGAATGGAGTCCGCTGCTGATATAATGATATCTCTAGAGGAGATGTTTGCTATGAAGTCTAGGACGACTAAGAGAGAGGCAGTGACTGCTTTTATGAATCTTAGGATGAAACCTGGACAGGCTGTGAAGGATCACATGATGAAAGTCATAGCACATCTCAACATTGCTGAACTGCATGGTGCTGAGATAGATGGTGAGACAAAGATTGATATGGTTGTCAATTCATTGTCAGATTCCTTTGATCAGTTCAAATTGGACTACACTTTGAAAAAAAAGGAATACACCTTACAAGGCCTGATGCAAGATGTTCAAAGTGCTGAAAAGATCCTTGTGAAAGGCAAAGGTCAAGAGATTCATATGGTTGGTAAAGTTGCTACTGTTAAGGCCCGTCAAAAGGTCAAGAAACAACAGAAGAAAAAGCAACTTGGGCCTACCAAGAAGGAGACCAAGAAAGTAACCAAGATCAAAGGGAAATGCTTCCTTTGTGGTGAAAAGGGATATTGGAAGAGAAATTGCCCAAAGTCCCAGAACAAGAAGGAAGAAGGTAATTTGAATTATCTTGAAACTTTTTTTTTGGCTGATTCTACAGATTCTTGGATCATAGACTCAGGAGCCACTAATCATGTTTGTTATTCCTTGCAGGGGTTCCAAGAAAGGAGAAGGCTGAATAAGAATGAAATCAATTTGCGCTTGGACAACGGAACGTTAGTGTCTGCAAGTGCAGTGGGAGATATTAGAGTTTGTTTGGATTCTAGAAGGCATTTAGATTTAATAGACGTTTATTATGTACCTCAATTCAGGAGGAATTTAATTTCAGTTTCTTGTTTGAATAAATTTGGATATTCGGTTACTTTTAATAAAGTTTTTATTATTAGTAAGAATGACAAAATTATTTGCCAAGGTACATTGGAAAACGGTCTATACTTGCCAAATTATTTGACAAAATTATTTGGGATTGTGAATTTCCCGGGGTCTTTTAGCTTAGGTGGGAGCTTGTTTTGTAGGATTGCACTACACTCTTCAGTCAATGCCACCGTTTCGAATTCTTCTAGCTTCCTTTTGTTGGAGAGCAATTCCTTGAGGAATCTCACATAGGTAGGCATTTGGGAAAGTGCTTCGGCAAAGGGGATGTTGATTTGAAGTTTCTTAAATATCTCTAAAAACTTGCTGAAATTGTGAGCATCCTTATGTTTCTTCAACCTTTGCGGGTATGGTATGGGAGGAACATAGGCTTTGACTTGGGGTGGTGGAGGGTCATTTGATGTGGTAAGCACGTTATCATGACTAGAACTCTTCTTTTCTTCTACAACCTCTTCTTCTTCTATACCCTCTTCTTCAACAACAACTTCTTTTCCCATCCCAAAGTTGTCCGGTAACTCAACCTCTTTTCCACTTCTTAACGAAATGGCATTGCATTGCTCTTTGGGGTTGACCACCGTGTTGCTTGGTAGTGCCCCTTGTTGCCTTCCTTGTTGCCCTCTAGCTAGTTGACCGACTTGCGTTTCCAAGTTTTGGATTGAGGATTGTGAATGTTGAGCAAGTTGATCAATTTTTGTGTCAAGCTTCCTCAAGGCCAAATCTTGGGTCTCCATTCTAGTGTCAAGCTTACCCATGTATCTAGAGAACATTTCCTCTAGGTTAGACTTTCTTTCTAATTGGTTATTTGGGGCTTGGTTAGGGTAGTTTTGTTGGTGAGGTTGTGGGAATCCGGGGGGTTGTCTTTGGTTGAGGTTTTGTTGTTGTTGGGGTTGGTTGTCCTTCCATGACAAGTTTTGGTTATTTCTCCATGGCGGGTTATATGTGTTTTGGTAGGGGTTGTTTTGGGGATTTTGGGTGGCATGGTGTTGTTGGGGTTGGTTTTGGAAGTTTCGGTTGTAATTTACAAAGGAAACTTGTTCTTGTGAGCTTGAAGCAAATGGGTTTCCAACTTGACAATCCATGCTTAAATGCGGCCCCAAACACCACTCACATTGGGCTACTTGCACTTTACTCGGCTCCGCACTCATCTTGGAAAATTTATTTTGAAGGGCCACTATTTGATGATGTTGACTTGCTAATTGAGCTTGAAGACTTGTCCTCTCATCCACTTCTAGCACACCCGGAATCTTCTTCGTTACTTGCCTTTGGCTTCCCCATTGGCTATTGTTGAGTGCCATCTCCTCTAGGAGTTCATTGGCCGCATCCATTGATTTGCTCATTAACGAACCTCCAGCAGCCGCATCTACTAGATTCCTTGTAGACACCGTGAGCCCTTGGTAGAAAGCTTGCAAAGTTTGCCATTTTGCAAGGCCATTGTGTGGACATCTCCTTTGAAGCTCCTTGAACCTCTCCCAAGCTTCATATATGCTCTCATTCTCAAATTGTTGAAATGAGAGGATCTCATTCCTAAGTCGAGCGGCCTTCCCTGGTGGAAAATATCTATTCAAAAGGCTTGGGCCAACTGATCATAGGTAGTGATCGAGTTTGGTAATTGGGAGTTCAACCATATCCTTGCGTCGTTTCCCAAAGAGAACGGAAACAATTTCAACTTGATAAAGTCATCGGGAATCCCGTTGTACTTGAAGGTGTCGCAAATCTCGTTGAATTTCTGAAGGTGTAGGTTCGGATCGTTATTCACCAAGCCATTGAATATGCAAGTAGTGCCAATCATCTGAATAATGGACGGCCTAATCTCAAAAGAATTTGCTGCAATTGTTGGCTGGCGAATGGATGACTGGTGCAGCTCGACTCTAGGCATTGTATAATCCCGTAGAGTACGCTCATCTCCAACATGAGGCAACCCTTCTTGCACTGGATTGGCTTGTGGTGGCAATTCCCCTTGATTTTGATTTGCCACATTTGGCACTCCCATGTGCCCTAGCTGTGCATTCTGATCACCCATCTCTGCTCTTCTCCGAGCTTCGCGTCTATTTCTTCGAGCTATCCTTTCAATCTCCGGATCAAAGTTCAAGAAATGAAGATTTTGGCTCCTTGTTCGTGGGTGCATGCAAGAGCAATGGTACCTATCAAGAAAAACACACAAACTAAATTAAAAGGTTCAAATTAGCAATAAACTAACTAGTATCGATATCAATCATCCGCTCAATCCCCGGCAGCGGCGCCAAAAAATTGACTAGCTCTCTTTAGTGAGTGACTCTCGCAATAGAACGAGGTCGGAGAGTAGTGTAACAATGAATAAGATTCGTTCCCACAGGGATCGAGTGACCGATTACCGAAATTGATTAGTTTTGGTGCTATTCAAACAATCGATAATGAAATTTTATCAAACTAAGTAAATTAACTAAATTAAACTAAATGATTAATTCTAATGCAAGAATGAACTAGCAAGAAAATAACTCGAATGTGATAATGGAGATAAATATGCTAGGACTTGACTACACCCCACCCTATACTGACTTACGTTTTAGACTCAGTTATTCACCCAAAACATACTCATGCAATTTATAGATTCATGCACCCTAATATTAACCTACAATCTTGGTCAAGTAGAATAGGTTACACCCAAAACATACCCAAGCTTATCTTTCGATTACTCGGAATGTATGAATGAGTTCATTAAGGATTTTGGTGCACTAACGAATCCTATACGTTAGCCTAAGTAGGTCTACTTTTCTAAACATGCATAGAGGGCATTTTATCGAACACGTGGTGTGCGTCTCCGGTCAGTACATAACACACCACAATAATTCATTCAAATGGAGATCAATCACTTGAAAGCTTTAAGCACACTAAAATACCCATATAAATCACACTTGTATAAAATGAATAAACAAAGGTCAATACATATAAAGAGTCATGGGTGGGGTTTCATCAAATCCTAGCACTAAATGTTTAGCTCATATCACAAAATATAGCCATACAATAAATATGCTCAAAAGAATACATGGCTATAATAAAGAAAATGAAAGAGAATAAAGTAATAGAAGAAACTATGTAGAGTAGCTCCTCCTCCTTTGCTCTTCCTCTTCCAAGCTCTTTCTTCAACTCTCTTTTGCCAAAAAGATGAAGTGATGGTGATTGTGGTAAAATGGAAGTGATAGGTGTGTTTGGATGTTAGGGAGTTATGGAAGTTAGATGGGTTGTGAAAGATGGAAGGTGAGAGTAAGAGGAATGTGTAAAGGTGAGGTCTTGGTGACTATTCTTGGGTGAGAGAGCTTGTGTGGTTTAAAAATATCAAAGGTTTATATAGAGGAATGAATTAGGTCAAGGGCAAGGAGGTAAAATCTTGATTTTTAACATATTTTGGGTAAAAGGGCGAGCTTGGGGCGACCTGGGGGCGATTTGGATGCTCTTGGTTGAAGAAAAACTGTTGAAAACCCGAGAGATTAGCGACCTTGAGGGGCGAGCTGCTTGAGCTCGCCTTGGGCTCGCATCTCTCTCGGGTGAAGTTTTCCAGCTTCGCGCACCGTTACGAAAATGGCCATAACTTTCTCTAGAGAACTCGGAATCGCGATCTGTAAAAAGCGTTGGAAAGTAGACTCGTGGGGCTTTCCGAAAATAGGTTATACAAAACGTAGTTCAATCGGAGGAGGGAGATATGGCCCCCGAAAGTTGAAAGCTCTGCACTAAAATTTCCAATTTCAGCCTTTTAACCTCCAAAACTCTTCAATTATGCTCAACACCTTATTTTAGAGCATATAACCTACACAATGCTCACAAAATGCATTATATACAAAAACACACTCGATTACGAGTACAAAATCTAGGAAATGGGGACCTCAAATAGGTATGTAAATCATCCAATCAAATACCCCCAAACCTATCTTTTGCTCGTCCTCGAGCAAAACCAAAACAAACAAACAAAAAGAAAAATAAACAAAAGAAAGTAAAAACATAAAGAAATAAAATGCACATGATAAGTCTTTTAAACCCCTAGGCGATCCCTAGTGGGACGAGTGAAGTCTCGTGAGGGTTTACAGTACGACACCCACAAACGTCTTTCCTGCTGAGCCAACTATAGACAGAGATGCAATAATGGTGAACCAAATTGAGACGCATGCATGCTAAGACCCCTAAGAAAAAGCTTGGGTTATGCAAGCTAAGGTGCTACAACAAGAGAGATTGCAATTCCATACTTCTTAAACAAAGCTTCAAAAGCATCGAACACAAGAGTCTTATGATAGCATTTCGCCTCGACTCTATACCTTTCCGGATCTCTCTCATTTTACCACTCAGAACCTAGGCTCACTCAACTAACATATGCGGTTGGAAATTAAGCACAAGAATTTTCAAATTACATGCATATGACACATTTTGAAAAACCGCTAAAGCTTACATGCAAATGGACCACAAGAACGGATTCGAACATTAAGAGCAAGAGCAAACACCATTTGATGCCTTCGTTAACAAGCTAAACTCCTCCTAAAGATCAATTAGGACTTCTTTAAAGTTCAAGTGATGTTATGGTGAGATGGTGGTGGAGACGCTAGGTGGGTACGGGATTATGGGCTAGCAACCGATTATGCTTTAACTTCTATTTTGGTACGCTCATCACAAATAAAGCGTCTAGGCATGAATTCTTCAATTAATCATCTTGTGCTCATTTTTAAGTTGCTTTATATTTTAGCAACTTTTACACTTTAGAGCTTAGAAGGCTTTTTGTGCTATTCCTTTTCTTTTGAGCACTTTTAATTTTTCATATATTTTGAGCCTTATTCTTTGCACAACTTACACATCTAGCATGAGTACACGCTAATTTTACCCTTTTGATTTCCCTTGAGCTTCATTTTAATATGATAACAAGCCATAATCGTAGCAAATGGGATGGTCTAGTGTTTATGTAAGATATGGTGATGTGTATGATATGGGAGGATATAGTGATGGGGTTTAGTGTGTAGGTCAACATAGATAGGACATTTAAGCACACACACAAGGCATGGGACGTGTTTAGGATATTTGTAGTGACTTAACACACATTGCCTACATCATCTCTATAGGTACGAGTTAAGCAAGCAAATAAAGGCAAAACCACGGTCATGCTCTTAAAATGGCGCTCTTTAATGTCCAAAGCATGGAGTGAGGTCCTTTTTAATTTATGCTTATTTATCTACAAGAAGAGTGTTTAAGATGAAACAATGAAAAGCATACACTCATAAGGCACGCTATTTAGGCTCTGGCCTCACACGGTGTGGTCTCCACTAATGATCTAGACATCTTAACGCGTACCAATCACTTAGACACTTTCGAGTCTGGTAGATGCGTGCAAGCAATGTGGTGTAGCTTTAACTAGCACACCTTCGCCTAGACTCAAGGGCTCAACACATGCAAAAATTGCCTCAAACGCACAACCCAAAAGCATCTCATTAAGAAGCTAATGCTCCAAAATTTGGCTCAAATAGGAGAACGGACAAACAAGACTCTAACACACACAATCATGCAAAAATATGAAAAAATTTCACAAAATAAGCACACGCAAAATCATCATGCAAAAATGTCATAGAAAGGCCGCACCCCCAAACCAAACTCACATTGTCCCCAATGTTGGAAACAAAAGAGTCCGACGTAACGGCGCGTACCTAACATGATACAAAACCAAAAAGAAAGCAATGCAAAGGCCATCTCACATAGAGGATAAATCCAAAACTAGTGACTTTTTGAAATCGACCTATGTCCGCTCTTTAGTGCTATTTCAAAAATACTCAATAACACTTCTCAACTTTTGACACAGGAAAATAGACATGCAAATGCCCACTTTTCATTTAGAAAACATTTCAAATTCAAATTGGAAAAGTGTGCAAACGGACGTCGAAATGGTTCACGTGCAAATTTCAAAACAGGGCATCGCCCATGACCTTTAGTCGAAGAAATATTCATAACTTTGAACCCCACCCAGAATTTGTGTTCTTTATATCGTTGAAACCGTATCGAAAAATTGAAGAACACAACGCGGACGAAATAATTTATTTCCTCACCAAACGGTACAGTTTAAATGAAACATTTGGCCTCAAATTTCACAGGGCACTTTCGTAAAGGTCAAAGAAAGATTTGAAACTAAAAAGAAAAGACGCAAATAATTAATTCACACCCCCAACCTAATATAACATTGTCTTCATTTTTATATGA